>PVKP010003747.1:0-104548 GCA_004027715.1 Plecturocebus donacophilus
TGGTCTTGAACTCCCAACCTCAGGTGATCTGCCCACCTTGGCCTCCCAAAGTGCTGGGTTTACAGGCATGAACGACCATTTTCAGCCCTCTCTATTTCTTCCTGGTACTTACTACTTCTTGAAATTTTTAACAAAATATTTTACTTATTGTCTCTCCCCAGCTCCATGCAGGAAGGGTGCGCTGCAGCAGGCGGGAACCACCCGAGCGGCCTCCACATGCACCTGGACAGGCGTGCGGGCTGGGTCCTCGCACCTGCATCTGCCCAGAGGTGCTGGTCAGCGCCCCCTTTACAATGAAGGCTTGCAAAGTGCACAACTCCAAGTGTGGGTCCGTGGAAGCAGTTCACATTGACTTTTAATGCAGTTAGGTCTCATTTATATTTTAATATCCGTTCACCCTGCATAACCAAATATCATTTTTACACTTATTAACAATCCATACTTTTTTCTTCCTTGAGAGAAATTAAAGAATTTCTTCAACGAGAAAAACAATTCCCTTTATATGTAATGGTGGTTAAAGACTATTAACATGCATTTTATCAATCTAAAGTAAATAATTTTAAATTTACCACTTACAGGATCCGCATGGTGAATGACAATTTCTAAAGGGGCTGGGGTGAAAAGAGTTGGGAAATTGCTGAGCTGCCTTACAACAGGCACTGTGCTAGCCCAAAGGTCTTGATGACAAACACTGGTGCCTTTAACAAAGAGCTCCCGATACAGCAGGAAAAGCCTCACTGAGGATGGAATGTGGGCTGCTGTGACACAGGACTCCAGGAGACACAGGGCAAGGAGGGAGGGTGGGATCGCCAGGCTTCTTGGGAAGTCAGCTAGAAGGGGCTCTGGGCAGAGGCAGCTGGTGGGGTCGGGTGGGGGCCGGAAAGGAAGGATGAGGACAAAGAGGCAGAGATGCAGGGTGGGAAGACCCACAGGTCAGGTCCCTGGAGCCCGGCTCCACTCGCTCCCCTCACAGCCTCTGTCCTGTGTGAATCTTATGGTCAGGCCAAACTTGTTTACTCAGTTCAGTGAATCACTGTTAAATTTTTCTGTTTCCTTGACTGCACATGAATGACTGGTGGGATACATGTGTCCCATGTACCTGGGCTGGAGGTGACCTCTCTCCTCTGAACTCTCACAGGGCACTGCTGCTCCTTTCATTCCACACGTCAGCTGCCCAATGTTAGCTTTTTCCTGTGTGCATTGCTTATCTCCTTGAATGAGTACCTTCGACTCAGGGAAGCACCATTCATCTTGGTAAGGCCCTTAGCATTCAAGACATTTTGACTTTAGGTTTGCAATCGATTAGAAATGAGGGCAAATATATGTCTCAAATGTACATATTCCAAAGGAGTGCAGCAGAAATCCTTTTTTGGGGGTACTAAGAACACTGCCTACCTAAAATGATTTTGCAGTAACTTCCAGTGTCAAAATTCAATAGAACATCAACTTTTAGCTTGTAATCATAACACTCACAGGAGCTTATTAATAAATATAGTGAAAGTCCTTCCACAGACATTTATGACAAATTTTAAAAACTGAACTGGGATGAATATTCTTACAGCTTTGAGAATAACTTCAAAAGTTAGCAAGAGTGGTCCTTTTACAAGTCAAATCAATGTTTATTTACTGACTAACAAGTGTAGTTAATTCAAAGTAATACCCTGCAGATTCATCTGTGTGCAGTGTTCTTTATTCACTTCTTCACTCCCTCACTTTTTATCGGGGTCAGATGACCTCAGTGACTGACAGAGCAAGAACCGTCAAAAAAAAGAAATGACAACTGACTTGGAGTTTTTAAACTAATGGTTAATATTATGAATTCTACAGAAACAGACAAAATACCTAACATTTTCAATTTTACAAAGAAGGAATGTCTTAATGTATTTTTCCTTTTAAGCCTCATATTTCAAACACTTGATAAACTAAGTAAGTCCAGCCTGGGTAACAAGAGTAAAACTCTGTCTCAAAAAATATAATAAATAAAAATAGAGTTACTGATATGTAAAACAATTACTGGTCATTTACAAGTAACAAGCCAGCTAAACATTTTTAAAATACACTAACAAAAGCCCAGGTGAACTCTGTCTACCCAGGAGGGCTTTCTAAGTGATCCATCTTGATGTCAGCAAATTGCTTACTAATGTGTTGACTTATGGCCGCCCTCAAAAGCAAAATGAAAAGCCAGGAATTTACAGCATATCAATGAATCAGTTGATAAGCTTTTACTGGTTTAATATCCTTCCAGTCCTGCTGCTTGGAGCCACTTCAAGTTAGCAACAGAATGTTTGCCATCTCTATGTGATAAAGGAAGTCAGAGGACTAAGCAAACTTTAAGACCATTATGCTGTTTGGTGAGATGTCAATGAAAAAAGTCCGAGAAATCTCATGCTGGAGGGTGTGGGAGCCGGCAGCCCCTAAAGCCGCTGCATCTGACAAATCACTCACCCCACTTTCTAAACAATGTCCAGGACTTTTAGCTGGGGTGGAGATACTATAATGCACTTGAGAAGTTTTAATTGCAGCAATAAAAGACCCTAGCTCAATCATATGACATGTGCTAGCAGAAATTCTAGATAAGGATCAAAGGCAGGCAGGCCCAGCCGCTGCGTTCTGGGCAACACTGGGGACTTTCTGTACACACCGGTGCTAGGTATTAGCAGAACAGCTTGAGTGACCTTTCCAGGCCTCTTTGATCTGCGTTCCTCAAAACCTGAATGAAGAAGTGTACGAGGACTACTGTATCATCCCCAGACAACTCAAAACACCCTCTCTGACAAAGGCATTTCTGACTGGATTTTTATTCTCTGACACTTACCTGTGGGCACACAACTCAGCATTTGACCCTTTCAGTTCTTACCACGAGACTTCAATATAGCTGAAAGGACCTACATTGCAGCACAACACCACTGCTGTGGTTCGGTTTTGTTAGGAATATGTCAGTGACATCTTAGAGCAACACAACCTTTTGAAAAGAAACCTGCAGTGTATGTAAGCATTCTTCTTCACGGAAAGCAGGGCCCTGTGTTTCACTCATCAACACCCAAAAGGTGCATGAAAACTAAAAGACTTGGCCAACTCTCCTGTATTAGAGTAGTGAAGACGTAGGACTGAAGTTCTACAAGCAAAATGGGCTAATTTATAAAAACAGAGTGGCTTGGGTTAATCTAATCTTGAGTATTAAAAACATATCCCTCTTGGTGAGATCCTAAAACACAGAAAAGATACAAATACTTCCTGATCAGTTATATTTAAAAATATCAAGCAATTCTCCCTCCTTGCCTTCTTTTCTATTGATTAGAACACACGCCCAAAGGCAACTTATCCTTTCTTGAAACCAATGGTTCCCAAGTATGGCAAACAAGTCTTCACCTATCTGCCAGCCAAGAAAGAAAGAATAAATTCGGTGAAGTATTTATAAGGCCAAATGTCTGCAATGTGAAAGGAATCTCCTTTAATGTGTGGTCAGGTTCTTTGTCCTTTTCTGGTGTTAAAATGATCTTTCTTTTATGAAATGATTCTCATGGTACGTGGTGTTTGGTTTTTTCCTCTAAGATAAAAACTTTTAAAAGCTGGCAAGGACTTTGTTGAAGCCACAAATGTCTCTTATAGTTCCGCAGCCTCTAGAAGTCTGCTGAGCCCTGGAATGCGGAATTGGGGTGGGCTGGTGGCTGGGAGTGGAGAATCAGTTACTGACTGGCAGTCAGGGGAGCTGACGCTGAAGCACCTTTCACTGTGGGGTGCATCACGTGATTTATTTCTCTTTGTAATTTGGGATTTCATTTTCTTTAGATTAAAAATAAAATGAATTTGCAATATTTTCACATTCACTAATAGTAAGAATGAAGATGCCGCTTAGAAATGTAGCTGGTTGTTTCACATGTTATTCTCAGACTTCAAAACTCTTGTTCCCCAGATCATTAAGAATTTGCCACAGTCAACCTTGTGAATTGCCACACATTTTGCTTTGTAAAATTTCCAATTTCTAAAATTCAAACATCAGAATTCCATACACATTTAAGTTTGGAGTGGGTGATGAGGTGAATGCATGTGAACACACACATGGGTGGCTTCCCAGACTACGTAGAAAAACCTGGCATTTCTGGAATTTCACTAACTACATTACAAAGCTAGTCTCTCAAGAGGGGCCTTGATAAAGTCACTGTTCATTCTGGCTTTGGAATTTATTTTTAATGGACGTATTAGTAAGAAACCTATAGACACTGAGGAATCTGAAGCTGGTCTTTATTCAGTACACATTTTTAGTTCTGAAGAACTTTTGGAAATATAAAGGACAGATGTAATGAGAAAATGAAGACTGAGTTGAGAGCCTGAAACCAACAATTATATTTTTATTTTAAATATCTTAATCTGTGATTTCTGGAAGCTTAAGAAGCCTCATTTTACTTATCATCTTATGTTAAAATTTTTATAGGTACTTTTAGGAAAGGGGTTCATTTTTTTTTTCTGAAACATATGTTTGTTTCTTGGTGAAAATAATAAAATTCTGTTTCTGTTGTTGGAAAAAAATGACCTTTTCACACGTTACTCTCAGATTAAACTAGATAAACAATAAAAGTATACTATTATACTAGATAAAAGTTACGAGTCTTTTCTAGAGGCAACTCTGAGGAGGATCTGACTTTCTAAAGAAAGTCATCATCCTCCTCAGAGTTGCCTCTTTCTTTACTAAGATAGGGTTCATGGTCATATTATTTGTCTCACATTATTAAGCTGTTCCAGTTTTGAGCCATAAAATATTTATTCTATTCATATGTTTACATCTTTAAAAAAGAACAATAAAATGGGCAACCCCTACACATTAATATATAATGTATAATACATATGAGCAAATATTCCATTTGTACTAAACATTTAAATAAAGATCATTTTGCCTTGTCAGCCAGGACAAATGAGCACCTAGTGTGTTCTTGCAGTGTTTTTCTACAGCCTACTCGTCATTTCAGAATGTTGTCAAGGCCACTGTGGCAGTTGTGCAAACTACCGTGAGCAGCAGAGCTGAATCTGAGATCCGGGCGCCTCTCCCAGCTCTCTGAACTGCACACGTTCTGGTACGATTGTGGTGTTTGTCTGCTCCCTTATTATCTCCCCTGACTAACAAAAGTGCAGGCAGAGAGCAGGCACCCGGGGAGCTATTCGACTCTAATAATTTCATGTATCCATTAAAACGTATTTAAGAATGTAATCCGTGTGGAATGTTTTTGGCAGTAAGGTATAAAGCAATGTCCTTTTTTTTTTTTTTGTGATAGACATTGAAAAGTTTAATATTTTACTTAAAGCAATGTTCTTTAATCCCCCTCCACATGAATGGATTCAATTTCCCCAATTGATTTTTCTCAAATATGTTGTCCACTGGTCTGAAACATGTTTTCTTTTTTATTTTGTAGAGATGGAGTTTTGCTCTCGTTGCCCGGGCTGGAGTGCAACGGCGTGATCTTGGCTTACCACAACCTCCACCTCCCAGGTTGAAGCAATTCTCCTGCCTCAGCCTCCTGAGTAGCTGGGATTACAGGTGCACACCACCATGCCCGGCTAATTTTTTGTACTTCTAGTAGAGACGGGGTTTCTCTATGTTGGTCAGGCTGGTCTTGAACTCCCGACCTCAGGTGATCTGCCTGCCCCAGCCTCCCAAAATGCTGGGATTACAGGCGTGAGCCACTGTGTCCAGCCTGAAATATCTTCTTTAGTACACTGAAATTTCTTGCATGCTGAGATGTGTGGCTTTCTACTGTTTCATTTGTCTATTACTCCTCAACAATCTTAGCTGCCAAATTTATATATTTTGATCTCTAACAAGACTGTTCTATCTCATCAATCTTTCCTTTTAAAAAATGATTAGCTCTTCATACTTCTTTAGATCAACTTTAGAGTTCACCTGCCAAATCCCAAATGCATGGCCCATCCTCCTCCTTTGGGAGTTAGAAACGACATTAAATTTATAGAAGGTAAGTGGACATTTTAACTCAGATCCAATGTAAAATGTCTACCATTTTATTCAAGCCTTTTATTCCATCAGAAAAAAATTTTTCCTGTCAGTGTCTGCTACATTCCTTGTTTGGCTTATTTTAACATAAATATAATGTAAAATTTAATATAAATATATGAATTTATATAATATATATAACATATATATACATATACATGCACACACATGTATTTTGTTGTCATGTATTACTGGCAAGGATTGGCTCAAGTGTGATGACAGTAAGTAACCTAGTTTTTGTTACAGTTTTACTCTCTAAAACAATGTATTTTTAGTATTTGACACATAGTTTTTATGGGACAAGGAAATTTCATTCTAGTTCTAGTTTGCTGTCATTATTAAGAATGGCTGTTAAATTTTATTTAATATATTTTCAGTAAAAATTGAGATGCTCATATAATTTTTTTTCAGTCATTTCATACTTTAAATTTCTTTCCATGTTTGCAATTTTTACAGGAAGTAATTTCAATTATATTTTCAGTTCTAATGGCATAAAGTTGCATACAACAATGTTGTAATTTTAAAATGATTTCTATTTTTATGGGTATACCTTCCTTTCTGTGTATCTAGAGAAAACCAATGTCCCAGCTCAAGCAGTCAGGCAGAGACACAGAGAGTGGAAGCATGCGCCAGAGAGTGAGACTGTGCGCGTGTGCACATGCAATTAACTTTACTCAGTCCACTGATTCAAATGCTCAGCTCATCTGGTAATACCTCACAGACACACCCAGCAATAATGTTTAACAAGACAACCTGAGCATCTCTTAGCCTAGTCAAGCTGATACATAAATTCCATCACACACCTGGGTAATGTAAAATTCAATAACCTAGTTCAATAATCTCTCAGATTCCATTAAACATGCAGGGCATTCTAAAATTGTGGATTAACATTTCCGAGAGCATTCCTACTGCTCAGAGAATGAGGTTATTAAGTGGGAAAGGCAGAAAGAAAGCATCAAATTGTGAAGTCAGGTGGTAAATGACTAAGAGGTGCTCTTTATCATAAAGGACAGCCTTTGAGGTCTACTCATATAGGCATAAAAGCATATAGGGCATTTACCCAGATAGGCAACTATTACCTACTGCTAATACACTAAGTTCAATGTAGACAGCTACTACCTACTGCTAATACACCACCTTAGAGTAAGTTCAGTCTTCATTTATTTAACATGAGATTTGACTTTACAGATTCCAAGTGTTTATGGCTAAATGGGATAAGTGAGCAAGAGTGAGCAAGATATGAAGGAATTGCAGAGAAGATTTAGGAAACTAGCAGAGAGCTGGGAATTCCTGGATTTCAGATTTGAACAATTAGAAGTTAAGGCAATTGTAGGATGCCTAGTCATGTAACAAATTATGAGTATAGCCTCACTGTGATCTGAGTATGTATGTGTGTGTATACATCTCCTGTCCCTCCCCACCCCCACATATGAAACTTGAACGAGCTAAGATTATAGTTCGGCAGATAACACAGCCACTTGTATTATATTAAGGTGACAGTTATTGATATTTGCAGACATGCTGCTGTCTGCCACTCATCAGTGACTCATAACATTAATGTAGTAGGCCCAGCACTTGGAAAATGAAATGGAATAAAAATCACAGTGTGGTGCCTGCAGTAAAAGTAGATTTTGCTTTGTGAAAGTTTTGTTTCTGTTAGATATATACAAGTGGTGGGTCATTGCTGTAAGCTAAAAATAAAATCCTAAGGCCCCCAGCAACAGGACGAACCCCTCTTGGCCAAAGGGGCCCTAGGAAAACCTTAACAATGGAATTCCCAGCCACGATGAGAAGAAAGATGAGATGCCCTTCATTATGCCTGCTCCTTGCTGGAGCTTAAGCTCAAGTGACCAGCATTCGTGTTAAAAGAGGTGATAAGGCTGATTACACAGACTGTGGCAGTAAGAAACCAAAGTATAAACAAGGCTAAGTCCATGCCTGGCAAGGGACAGTCACACCGCAGGCCATCAGTCTTGCTACACAGCACTCTAACTTTAGACGTTCCCTTCTGCTGATTCCAGTATTTAGATAGAGCTCTACTCCTTTAACCAACTGCAAATCTCTGAATCCACCTATAATCTGTAAGCTCCCACTTCATTATACCACACTTTTCTGACCAAACCAATGTATAATTTCCATGTACTGATTTATGTCTTTGCCAGTAACGCCCGCCTCCCTAAAATGTATAAAAGCAAACTGTAATCCAACTGCCCGGGGTGCACCTTCTCAGGACTCCATAAGAGGGGGTTTACTGGCCTGCAGTCACTCATATCAGCTCAGAATAAACTTCTTTAAAATACCTTACAGAGTTTGGTTCTTCTGTTAACACTGTATAGAAGATATTTCTTATTGTGGCTGAGGAAAAGTTTGAAAGCCACTGCCCTAGCCTGTGGCTCTTGCCTGTAATCCCAGCTAACTGGGAGGCTGAGGTGGGAGGTTCACTTCAGGCCAGGAATTTGAGACCAGCCTGGGCAATATAATAAAACCCTGTCTCTAAATTAAAATTAAAAACAATGTGTTTGCTCTCAACATATACCTCCCCTACCACCCCTGTAAAAAATAAAAAATCAGTTTTACTTATCAGTTTCTTCATAGATATTCAGCTTAAGTGAATTTGCTATTGAAATCTTCTGAGATCATCTTCAAAAGCCCCAAAGGAAAAACATTTGTAATACATAAGCTAGAATATCATTCATACTTCTGTTCTTCTTGATCTCTTGAATGGCATTGTTTAAACATACAATAGAGGTTTAGAGAAGACCAAAGAAATTGGAAGAAAGCTTAAACTAGGCTTTGAAAAGCTGGCACATTTTAAGCAAGGCAGGGGGAACCAGTAGAACGGGCAGGACATGCAGGCAGAGTGTGAGTATTCTCAGAAGAGCAGACGTAGGGATCAGAGGAGGGTGTGCAGAGCGAAGAGGGCTCAGGACGAGGGGACAGCAGACAAGATGAATCAGGGATTAAAACAGGACTTGTGAGGAGGTGGGATGGCCCCAGAGCTGTGGACTGGATGTGAGTGGGACAGAGCTATGGATCTGCCTTGTCTGCAGAACAGACTGAATTAGAAACGGGAGCCTGCTTGATCAGGTCTCCCTGACCTGATTGCTCCTGATCACTTGCTTTTTCTTATTTTTCTTTTCCTTTTTCCATGAAGCTCCATGTGTCTGAACACATGAAGGCTGTGGTGTCTGAACACCTAAGCACTGAGCCTGAAACGTACCCTTCACTGGCTACTTTACAGGTAACACAAGGCACATGGTAACAGTCACTTTGCTTGTTTCCAGCAACCTGGGCCAGTTCTCAGTGGTCTGAGACTACCAACACTGTCAGTGGGCCTTTAGCTTCAAAAGTTACTATAAGATGATGTTTGCACATGAAAAATATTTATATACATAAAGTAAAATAACTATCAAATCTGTAATTAAAATTTTATAAGAGGTGACAACAAATTTCTGATGAAAGAGACAACATACTATAACATTAGAAATTACTAAGAGTCGCTCAGAGAACAAGACTGACGGTCAGCAACTGAAGATAAAAAACTGGAAAGAATGTGAAGGCAGGACGAAGCAATCATGCACAGTGGTCCTTTACCAAATTGAGAATCAACACCCGAGATGAGCGATCTCTGAAGATAAGACACGGCTCTCTGGAAGAACAAACTGGCCAAACACACAGTAACTCACTTCCATACTCTAGGAAATGAGTTAATACTGATAAGAAATACAAAATTTCCAGCACCCACAGTGTGCTAGGCTATTATAAATGCCATAGCTCTTCTCAGGCCAGCACTGCCAGGAAGAAGTGATGGCTCTCCTATGGCAGCCTTGGAGCTGCCGCTGTTCACCTGAAGCTATAGGCTGATGGGTAGAACTGTCCCTTTTGTATGGGGACAAGGAATGGGAACTGTTAAAGAAGCCCCACAGAAGTAAAAATAGAACATAAGAGAGATCCAAGATGGCCGACTACTAGCAGCTCAGGATTGTAGCTCCCAGAGAAAAGTGCACAGAACGAGAGGATGCCACATTTTCAGACAAATTTTTGTTGCTCACGGACTAGGAGATTCCCAGCAGAGGAGCCCCACAGGTCGCCAGCGCGACTCTTGTGGCCGACGTGGCGGTTTTGCCAGCCCTTCAGCACGGCAGTTCTTGGTGCAGAGTAAACGGGACTAGGTCCCCTTTTGATCGACATTTGGAGCTCCGGGAAGGCAGAGTTGCCCATTTACTTGATTGAAAAAGGGATTCAAGAGGGAAGCCAGACCAGAGATTCCTGAGCAGAAAAGCACCACGAATCTTAATGCCACTGTTTTAGCCAGTGCAGTGGGTTGCTCAGATTTCGGCGCTGGGAATCAACAAGATGGATGTCCACTCAGAGACCTAATTTGAAAGTTGGCAATTACAGAGACGACAGGTAGATAAACTTACAATGACGGGAAGAAACCAGCGTAAAAAGCTGAGAATACCCAGAATCAGAATCCTTCTCCTTCTACAGGGGATCACAGTTCTTCACCATCAAGGGAACAAGGCCTGATGGAGAATGAGTGCATTCCATTAACAGAATTAGGCTTCAGAAGGTGGATAATAAGGAACTTTTGTGAGTTAAAAGAACATGTTCTAGCCCAATGTAAAGAAACTAAGAACCTTGAAAAAAGGTTTGATGCAATCCTAATGAGAATAGACAATTTAGAAACGAATATAAGTGAATTAATGGACCAAAAGAACACAATATGAGAACTCTGCAAAGTATGCACAGGTTTTAACAGTCGAATTGATCAAGCAGAAGAAAGGATATCAGAGGTCGAAGACCTACTTAATGAAATGAAATGAGAAGACAAGATTCGAGAATAAAGAGTAAAAAGGAATGAGCAAAGTCTCCAGGAAATATGGGACTATGTGAAAAGACCTAATTTACGACTGATGGTTATACCTGAATGTCACGAAGAGAATGAATCCAAGTTGGAAAATATTTTTCAGGATATGATTCAGGAAAACTTTCCTAACCTAGTAAGGCAGGACAATACTCAACTCCAGGTAATCCAGAGAACACCACAAAGATATTCCTCAAGTAGACCAACTCCAAGACATATAATCGCTAGATTTGCTAGGGTTGAAATAAAGGAGAAAATTCTAAGGGCAGCTAGAGAGAAAGGTCAGATTACCTATAAAGGGAAGCCTATCAGACTCACAGCAGACCTCTCAGCAGAAACCCTACAATCTAGAAGAGAGTGGGGGTCAATATTCAATATCCTCAAAGAAAGGAATTTTCAACCCAGAATCTCATATCCCGCCAAACTAAGCTTCATAAATGAAGGAAAAGTAAAATATTTCATGAATAAACAAGCATTCAGAGATTTCATCACCACCAGGCCTGTTTTACAAGATCTTCTGAAAGAAGCATTACAAACAGAAAGGAACAACAAGTATCAGTCATCCCAAAAATTCACCAAAATGTAAAGAGTATCTCCATAATGAAAAATTACATCAACTAAAGGGCAAAATAGCCAGCTAGCATTAAATTACAATATTGAACTCACAAATATTAATATTAATGCTAAACCTAAATGGATACAATGCCCCAATTAAAGACACAGACAGGCAAATTGAATAAAAAGTTAAAATCCATCGGTACGCAGTATCCAGATCCAACTCACAACAATACACAAAGACTCAAAATAAAGGGATGGAGGAAGATTTACTAATTAAATGGAGAACAAAAAAAAACCAAAAAACAAAAAAAACAGGAGTTGTAACTCTTGTCTCCAATAAAATAGACTTCAATAGTAACAAAGACTAAAAGAAACAAAGAAGGATATTACATAACGGTAAAAGGATCAATGCAACAACAGGAGTTAATGATTATAAATATATACGTACCCAATATAGGAGCAGCCAGATACATAAGACAAGTTTTTTTTTTACTTAAAAAGAGATTTGGACTCCCGCACAATAATAGCGGGAGATTCTGAACTCATATTAATTTATATTACACCCATTTTGAAAGTGACTACATAATAGGAAGTGAATTACTCTTCAGCATTTGCATAGTATCTCACAGACTTAAATGAAATATTGGTTGACTGTTTGTTTGTTATTTTCTTCCCTTATTCCTTCCTGTCTCTCTTGTTAAGTACAATCAATGGCATAAAAGAGGTTTTTAATACCTTTTTAAGACTGCATTCCAGCCTGGTCAATAGAGCAAGAATTTTGTTCTCTCTCCCCCTTTTTCTTTCTTTCTTTCTCTCATAAAAAAAAAAAAAACAGAATGCCAAAAATGGGACAAAAAAAAAATAGAACATAAATAGTGGCGGAGAGGAAGGGCAGACATGGAAGTTAGCACTAAAGCTCATTTTGATGACCCCTACGAGGTACTCAATACAATGGTAGCATGTGGGGGCTTTATTTTTATAGGTAGCTTCCATTTTCATTACTATGAGATGTACAGCAGATATCTTCACTTATGTATATCCCAGGAGATTGGAAAAATTAAGCTGGTTTCCAGTCTTGTGTCTGAAGAGGTAAGTTTATTTGAACAATTGGCACACAATGGCCAAATGGAAGTTGCTTAGATTTAACCTAATTTTATGATTTTTCTTTATGAAAAGAAAATATAAAAGTATTTTACCATCTAGGTTGGAAAGCAGATTTAAGTTAACAGGATTTTTAGCAGCATCTCAACCATTTTTAAAAAGCCCTCAAAGGGAAGTGAGTCTCAAAGTTTTACCACCTCTGTTAGCATTCCTGACCCTAAGTGAATCACCCGCACAGAGACCGTATCTGGAGAATTAATGATCTCTACCTACCTTTTTTTCAAAGATTTTTTTTCTTAACTTGGCATCTGTGGGAGGTACTGTTTTCCTCAGGTTTTGGTACCACTTTCTAACAACGTATCCTCTCCAGCAGGCTTGGATTCTAAAACACAGATATTTAAAAATGACTAGTTTATGATGACCCTATATCAATCAACACTTCAGTAGTTGTTAACTAACACTTCAGTAGTTGTTATAAGCCCTGTGCCGTACAAGGCCCTGGGGAAATTATGGTGGCCAAGAAGAGAGATAAAATGCCAGTATTTAAAAAATTAGTTGTCATAGCTTGATCTCTACGTGTCTGCTTAGCGCCACGTGGGCCTGGCATCCTCACCTGGTCGCACACTTTATTCTGAACAGGCGGGCCCCGTCATATATCACTCGGGTTTGATACTGGTTCTTTCTACAGAGAGGACAGGTTTTCTTATTTGTGAACTTTTCAAAAGCCTGAAGACATGCCTGAGGAAAAACATTTCACTCAAAATTTTATAAGTAATTACTTATAAACAACATTTTTACTTCCAACGTTCGTGTTCTAATTATAGTGTTCTCTTCTCTCTTAACTATGAGACTTAGTCAAATTTAGGTTATAAAGTGAGGAAATTTCATCAGATGTTACCACCTTCCTCATGAAACCTGTTCCAAAAGATTTTTTTACAAGAATATACATGCAGAGACATCAAAAACTTCTAAAATCAGCTAGCACAAAGGTGAGTCGCGCATGCGTATGAGACCACATGCAGATCGATCATGTGAATTCAGCTGTCACTTTGATGTGCATCACTGACAACAATCTGTTAAATAAACATTTGTGGTTCTTTTGTCACAAAACTCATGATTTTCAAAACAGGATGAGTTGTACTGTGGCCTATAGTCATATTTCTTTAACTATAAATGGTGGTGATGAATAAACGGCTCTTTCTAGGAGCCTTTAACATGAGTCTGGCTTCTCTGCACTGCAAGAGTGGCGTGTGGTGCACGAGCAGGCGTGAGGGGCTGACTTACTCTGTGGAACACGTGGGAACATGAAAGCAGCACCTGTTCAGGAGGAAACAAAAAGACGTTTGAAGTTTAACAGAAGAGAAGCAGCATGAATGCAACAGTTAAAGAAAAATTCTGAATGCTTCAAAGGTAAGCTGTATTATTTCTTTAAAAATTAAAAAAACAAATAACTTTGACATTATTGTTTAGCACCAGAAAAGTGTATGCTCTAAATAAAATTAATGATCTGAAATATCAAATAAACACAGGAAGTTGATATTAAACTATTAAAATAAGTGTATACTTAAGAGTGAAACAATGACAAAATGAATGATTTCCCTAGATGCTGGGAGTGACTGCAAAGTAGTGGGATAAGGAGGAGGGCCAGTCCTGTGGGGCCAGGGATGAGACCACGGACACGCTAAGTAAATAAATTTAGGTCTTTGCTCAGCTCAGTTATGCCCCCCAATTGTTTTTTAAACCACAGCTCTACTTAGATATAATTCTAACAGTCCTAAATTTAAATAGCATCAAATCATGGAGACATAGGAGTCATTTTTTCTTCTTTAAATGCAGAGAAAGTAAGCTTACAAGAAAACTTCACCTTTCTCTGACCCAGATTCCCCAACAGTGACATTCTGGGCTCTGACAAAAGACCAAAGCTTAGACCAGCTGAAGAAGGCAGTGGGTACTTGGTGGAAGGGACAGAGCCACCAGCCAGGCTCTGCTTCCCTCGGAGAGGGACCACTTTCAGCAGTGGGAAGGAAAAGTGGGGAAACTTGTGAGACTAAGCAAAGCAGTGGGGGCAGGCAAAGGGTTTTCCCTTTTTGTCAAGAATCTGACTTGGGTGACAGTAGTCTGTGACACTCCTGGGTGAGGTTTCAATCTCAGATGGCCCAGGATGCCTGCTGTGGGGACAACTTAATAGTTTTTAAAGTGAATCCCACCTGCCTTCACTCAATTGATGCTTTGCTTCTTAAACGGAAGAAACAGAAAAAAGTAGAACTTAGAAAGTTCTAGAACCTTTCTTGAAACTTATTGCCAACAGTAAGTCTGAACTGAAGAAACTCAGTAATATGGATCCTTTTTTATTTCCACCGTTTAATACCAATCTTTTCTGTACTTAATTCATTCTTTATAGAATACTTTTCAGTGCCTTATGTTCTATCTATAGATATAGATATATCTATATATAGATATGTTCTATCTATATCGAGTAACATTATCCTTCAGTATATTGTTATATTTTTTAAATGTCCACAAATATTTGTTACTGGCAGACATTCTCTGATGTAACAAAATTCAGTGACTAAGTGAATTGTTTTTTATTTCCTCATCTGTTAAATAGGCAGAATGCTTACTATATGAAATTAAATGAAGGTACTCTGAAATCATTAAATATTGGGAAAATGCCAACTATTGTTTATAACTAAGGAAAAATCTGAACACAGAAATGATCATTAGAAATGCAAAATATACAGGATAGGTCTTATATCAAAACCAAATAAAAATAATAGAATTTAGTGAAATTTATAAAAAACAGAAATGTTGGGCAGAGTACACCCTGATCCCTGTAAGATACAAACTTTCAGTTTTCATTCTTCATGCAGACACTCCAGGCTCGATATTTTAGTCTAAGAAAGAGGCTGCTTAGCCAGAAAGACGTCCTCTTGCCTTCTTCACTGTTTTGCTACACTAAAGTACTAAATTATCCTAGGCAATTTGTGGTTTCAGGGCTAAAATCTGTCCAAAATACCTAACTTTTATGTATGTAATATTAGGTCCTGACAGAGAACTGGAATATAGTAAGTATGTCTAAAGTAACTTATGAATTCAAATTAGTGAATACAAGTGTAACTGTTGTGAGCTTTCTTGCTGATGAAATTTACTCAAACTCAAGGAAGTTTCAGAGTTCATTTGCCCGGGTAGTAATAAGCCTGGGTTCCTAGGCTACGAACTCCAAGGCTGATTTTAACTGTATTTGCTGTGTTTTCTCAGCAAATCTCTGAGGGCCTGCTATGCAGGAAGCATAATGCCACACCCCGTGGGAAACTGGTACAGGGCAACCATGAATGTGCACGTGCGCGTGTGCGCGCGCGCGCACACACACACACACACACACTGCTGTTAAATCTAAGTGTCCCCAACTTCAGTAGACAACGGTTTAGTTAGGCAGATAGAATATGTATAGAAAAAACCCTATACGCATTCTCTCTGTCTCTCTATAGGTGCATTATCTGTTAACTCAGAGTAGCATCATCCATCTTAATATGGTAAAGTTTCATAAAGAAAAATCATTAAAAGATTTTACTTAAAGATTCTCTCACAAATCTCTGGAGACATTCAAACAATTTTTTTGTTGTTGTTCTTTTCTGACTCAAATCACAAAACAACTTCAGAATTCCTGTGCTTTCTTCCAGCGCTGGGACACAGCTGCTCCTGGGAGCCCCTAGTTATCTGCCCAGCCGCTGGGGCCCGTTGAAGGGAAACATTCCTTTTGTACAAATGTTAGCACTTGAGAATACCAGTCAGTAAACAAACAGAACTATTTAATGAGGGTGTTTAGCTCTTCTTCACACACTTTCATTAATGTAAAAGGAAATGGAAGTGTGTGAGGCTCACACCAGAGGGTGAAACACAAAAAGGAAGCCTGGAATCTCAGGCTCCAGCTCCGGGCCTGGTTCCTAGGAAACAGCCTATGGACTCTCTAGCTTCCCCTCGCACGCTGAACACCTGGGGACGAAGCTCGAAATCTTCTTTACAGATGGGGCACGGCTGCATGGAGTCCCCTTGCAGGAGGGACCGCTGTTTCACCTTCTCCCACTCATCTGATGACAGCGGAGGTGGTGGCAGCCCAATGAGGCCCAACTTCTGTGCTAAAGTAAGACAACACAGGACAGGGGTGAGGGTGTCTTTTAGAATACGGCACCCTCCTATAATTTTAATGACACCATTGGCAAACAAACGTTAAAGAAATACATACAGATCGCATACTTTATTTCACAATAGAAGTTGTCCCTCGGTATCCGCAGGGAATGTGTTCTAGGCTGCCCCAGGGATGTTCAAGTCACTGATATAGGATGGCATGGTATTTGCATACAACCCATGCATATCTTCCTGTATACTGTCAGTCATCTCAGTTACTCATCATTCCTAATGCAAGTGCTATGTAAATAGCTGTTATACTATATTATTTTAAATTTGCATTATTTTTCTATTATTGTAATATTATTTTTCATTTATTAAAATTTTGATCTGTGGCTGGTTGAATCTGTGGATGCAAAACCCACAGATACAAATGGTGGCTTGTATATAGGATGCCATTTTCCTATGAGGGCAGAAAAGTCAGTGGTAGTAATACCTTACATTTTCAACACGTTTATTTTTTATTTACACAGAATTTTCCATATCTTAATTTCATTTTCACAATAATTCAATAAGGCAAGCAGGAATGATATCCAATTTTATGAATGAAAAACTGAGGAGTACTCATTTTTCCACGCATTGGCCCAGGGTTCTCCCGGTTCTCACTGGCTCAGCCCTCAGCCTGCAGCACTGCCACCTCCAGCTCACCTTCCTTGGCCACCAGCGGCCTTGACATCAACCCTGCACCTCTCCTGCTAAAATTTCCTATGACGTATCATTACTGTCAGAATCAA
Organism: Plecturocebus donacophilus; assembly: GCA_004027715.1. Classification (NCBI taxonomy): domain Eukaryota; kingdom Metazoa; phylum Chordata; class Mammalia; order Primates; family Pitheciidae; genus Plecturocebus; species Plecturocebus donacophilus. Next base: position 17,447 of record PVKP010003747.1, read on the forward strand.
GTTCTTATTTCAGTAACACGTGGGTACCCACCACATGCTGACCTGGCATGGAACAGGTAGTGTGGTGGGAAACTCACTTTGAAAAAGCAACTGCAACATCCTCAGGCAAATGCTGGAAGTGAAGTGTCACCTTCCAACACCTCCCCACACCACCAAGGAGGGTTAATGCATAAAAAGTCATCGACCTACAAGGATGTCTTCAGAAACAGAAGACAGAATGTTACATCTAGGAAACAGGACAGGAAGCTGTAAAGGGACACTCTGAGTACAGAAGAGCTCCTGGGCTTTTACAGTAGAAATGTGAATGTCAACTGAAACGCTGGAGGAGAAAGCTAAGATGCAGTCATGAGTTACTTAACAACAGGCGATTGTTGTTAAGAAATGTGCCATTAGGTGATTTCGTCATCTTGCTAACATTGCAGCGTATGTACACACACAGATGGTGCAGCCCACCACACACCTAAGCTACATGGTATAGCTGATTGCTCTAGGCTACACACCTGCACAGCATGTTACTGTATTGAATACTGCAGGTAACTAACACAATGGTAAGGATTTGTGCATCCAAACACAGAAAAGGTACAGTAAAAAATACGTATAAAAGATTAAAATTGGTGTACCCGTGTAGGGCACCTACCGTGAATGGAGCTTGCAGCCTGAAAGTTGCTCTGCGTGAGTCAGTGAGTGGCTGCTGAGTGAGTGTGAAGGCCTAGGACATGACTGTACAGCACTGTAGACTTTATAAACAGTCTACACTTAGGCTACACTACATTTATAAAAATATATTTTCTTCAATAATAAAGTTAGCTTACTATAACTTTACTTTCTAAACTTCTAAATTTTTTAACTTTTTGACTCTTTTACAATAGCATTTAGCTTAAAACACTTGTCCAGGCTAGCATGTAGTGATGTGACCACGGCTCACTGTAGCCTGTATCTCCTGGGCTCAAGTGATCCTCCCACCTCAGCCTCCCAAGTAGCTAGGACAAAAGGCACATGCCACCATGCTCGGCTAACTTTTTAGTTTATACAAAATATTTTCTTTCTTTATATCCTTATTCTATGAGCTTTTTCTATTTCTCAAATTTTTTTTTAGACTGAACTTTTTTGTTAAAAAGTAAGATACAAACACACATATTAGCCTAGGCAACACAGGGCCAGGTCATCAAGATGTCACTAAGTGGCAGGAATTTTTCAACTCCATTATAATTTTATGGGACCACCGTGGTTTGTCATTGACCGAAACGTTGCTATGTGGCACGTGACTATAATCTCACAGAAAAACATGTAACAGGAAACAGAAAATAAGAAAATCAAGAGACTGGTCTAGGTGGTATTGTGACATCTGAAAAACTGGCATTCCAGAAAGAAAACATGGAAAATGCGGAGTAAAAATTTTAAAGAAAACAGTCTAAAACATCTCCCAGAAGCAAAGGATATGAGCTGGTTTGAGAGGGCCCAGTACCCAGAACACTGAGTCCCATCGCTGTGAGAATCTCTGAGACAGAAAGCAGACTCAAAAGCAAAACAAAACAAAACAAAAAAACAGTGCTCAAAAAAGGATCAGGAATCAGAACTGCGACAGATTCATCCACAGCAATACAGACAGAAGAAGAAAATTCCTTCAAAATTCAGAGGAAGGAAAGATACCCAAATCGAGATTCCTCATTAGCTATCAATCAAATGTGAGAAAAGAACAAAGATATGGCTAGGTGTGGTGGCTCACACCTGTAATCGCAGCACTTTGGAAGACCAAGGCGGGTGGATCACGAGGTCAAAAGATTGAGACCATCCTGGTGAACACAGTGAAATCCCATCTCTACTAAAAATACAAAAATTAGCCAGGTATGGTGGTGGGTGCCTTTAGTCCCAGGTACTCGGGAGGCTGAGACAGAAGAATCGCTTCAACTCAGGAGGTGGAGGTTGCAATGAGCTGACATCGGGCCACTGCACTCCAGCCTGGCGACAGAGAGAGACTTTGTCTCAAAAAAAGAAGAACAAAGATACTGTTACACATGTGAGCTTCTACCTGGGCCTCCTCCGCACTCCCCCAGGGAGCTGCTGACCAGGAGCATCACCACCACGGGGGAATGAACTGAGGAGGCGGCCGCCATGAGGACCAAGGAGAGAGTTCAAGGAGAGAGCCCAGGGTCCCAGGGTGCTGCTGAAGGGGGGCCCAGGGCGGGGTTCGGGGGGAGAATCATGGAGGGTTCCAGAAGCAGTGGTCCCCATCGATAAAGTGCCCTGGTATGTTTTAATGGATTGAGAGAATGTATTTCTGGAGAAGATTTTAGGGATGAATCAGTGATAAGTGATGACAGAGGAAACTAAATGTGAAAAAAAGAAGACATCACTTCAGGGAAAGTAGAAAAATGTCTGAGAAGGAAACTGTAATATAGAACACGACATTGCTCAGCTGTGAGTGAAGTCAGAACTGTAACAGAGTAAACACTGAATGTTATCAGTCTAATCACAGGTTATGAAAGTAATATGCTAAATCTCAATCTTCCATAGTAAGAGGAGATAATATCCAGAACTGAAAATTAACAAAATGGCAGCATAGACATGTTGTTGAGAAATATTAAAAATAGGACTGGGATATCTGTATGTCCTATGCATACCTATTCAGATGTTTATGGCCAAGCTCAGTTCACTGAAGGTCAGCAATTTTGGTGACAGACAAGCGAGTTCAGACAATGAATGAGTTTCTGACCAGCATCAAGTTCATCAAAGTGTGTGCCTGGGAGAAACCTTTTACCAACACTCCCCAAGATATGAGGAGGAGGGAATGAAAATTACTGGAAAAAGCTGGATTTGTCCAAAACAGAATCTCCACCCTGGCCTCCCTTGTGCCCACCATAGCCATCGTGCTGACATTCTCCCGCCACATCCTCCTGAGACGCAAGCTCACTGCACCCACGGCATTTAGTGTGATTGCCATGTTTAATGTAATGAACTTTGACACTGAAATTTTGCCCTCCTCGGTAAAAGCAATGGCTAAAGCCAATGTCTCTCTAAGAAGAATGAAGAAAATTCTCATAGATGAAAGCTCTCCATCTTACATCACCAACGAGAAGACTCAAATACTGTCTTGCTTTTAGCAAAGACAGGGAGCATGAAGCCAGCAGGAAAAGTGACACAAAGAAAGTGCAGAACCTGAAGAGGCATTTCTTCAAGAAACAGAGGTTGGAGGCATACAGTGAGTGGAGTCTACCAGCCAAGGGAGCCGCTGGCCCAGAGGAGCAAAGTGGCATCCCCAAATCAGTTCTGCACAACATAAGCTTTGTGGTGACAAAGGGGAAGATCCTGGGAATGTGGGAAGTGGGAAGAGCTCCCTCTTTGCAGCTATCCTAGGACAGATGCAGCGGCAAAAAGGGGTGGTGGTGGTCAATGGAACTTTGGCCTACGTTTCACAGAGCATGTGGATCTTTCATGGAAATGTGAGAAAAAACACACTCTGGAGAAAAGTATGATCACAAAAGGTAACAGTACACAGTCCATGTCTGTGGCCTCCAGAAAGACCTAAGCAGGCTCCCCTTGGAGACCTGACCAAGATTGGGAAGTGGGGCTGCAGCCTCTCCAGGGTGTAGAGGGAGGGGGTTAACCTGGCTGGTGCCGTCTACTCCCACCGTCAGTTCTACCTGCTGGAGATGACACCGTCAGCCATGGACGCCCACTTGGGGAAGCACGTCTTTGAGGAGCGCATTAAGACGACGCTCAGGGGGAAGACGATGGTCCTGGTGATCCACCAGCTGCATTTCTTACAGTCTTGTGATGAAGTTATTTTATTAGAAGATGGAGAGATTTGTGAAAAGGGAAGCCACAGAGTTAATGGAGGAGAGAGGACACTATGCAAAACCCATTCACAAACTGCAAGGATTACAGTTTGAGGATCCCAAGCACCTTTATAATGCAGCAATGGTGGAAGCCTTCAGGGAGAGCCCTGCTGAAAGAGGGGAAGATGCTGATACAATCGTTCCTGTGCACCAGCTCATCCAGATTGAATCCCCCTGGGAAGGAACCGTGACCTGGAAAACATGTCATACGTATATAAGGCTTCTGGAGGGTATCCCCCTTCTCTTGTCATGTGTTCCTCTTCCTCCTGATGATCGGCAGCTGTGTTCAGTAACTTGTGGCTGGGTCTCTGGTTGGACAAGGGCTCACGGATGACTGTGGGCCCTAAGGCAACAGGACCATGTATGAGGATGGCACGGTGCTGGCATCAGGCAGCATGTGTACCTGCGGGTGTACGCTACAAGCATAGTGTCCGTGCTGGTATTTGATATCACCAAAGGCTTTGCCTTCACCAAGATGACACCGATGGCATCCTCCTCACTGCATGACACAGTGTTCGGTAAGATCTTACAGAGCCTAATGACCTTTGACGTGACTCCCACTGGCAGGCTAATGAACTGACTTTCCACGTGTGTGAGGGCCAGGATTTGAACACAGGCCACCTGGTCCTCATGTTTGTCTGAATCTTGTTATCTTTGGAAACTTTTTTGACATAGTCCTTATTCTTAGTGCTCTGAAACTCTGAATAATGTATCTGAATGTGGGTTTTTATTCATGTGTTCTGTTTGATGCTGAGCGTTCTTTTAAAATCAAATTTTTCATCAGCTTGGAAAAAAAAGAAATATTAAAAATATGGCCAGGTGTAGTGGCTCACGCTTGTAATCCCAGCACTTTGGGAGGCCAACGTGGGCAGATCACCTGATGTCTGGAGTTCAAGATGCCTGGCCAACATGGTGAAACCCTGTCTCTACTAAAAATACAAGAATTAGCCAGGTGTGGTGGCAGGCACCTGTAATCCCAGCTAATTGGGAGGCTGAGGCAGGAGAATCGCTTGAACCTGGGAGGTGGAGGTTACAGTGAGCTGAGACTGCACCACTGCACTGCAGGCCAGGCAATAGAGCAAGACTCCATCTAAAAATTAATAAATAAATAAAAAATACCAGAAAAACGAACCAAAGTGGCTGCCTTAGAGTAATGTCCAAAATGGGCCAGGGGAATGCTATACTTTCTGTTATAGGCCTCATAGAACAATTTCACTTCTAAAACTATGCCCCTGGATCTTCTGGTAAGAATCAAGCAGCTACGAGTGTGAAGAACTATGGAGAATGGCATGCAGGACGCATGGGATTTGGATCAGGAGCTGTGACCCCAGGAAAGGTTACCTGACTAAAGTGGCATTAAATGGAGACCCACAGGGTGAAGACTAACAGCAGCAGGTGAAGGGGGAGGCTTTCTAGATGGAGGGAAAGGATGTGCAGATGGCCGTTGATGAGAGAGCACTTGGCCTGCGGAAAAACGCAAGATCAGTAAGACGGAAGAGGCTGAGACTGAGGCTGTGGAGGAGGGGTGCTGCCTCAGGCTCGCTCTCTGTCTTTGGCTCAAGGTGTGGGACCAGGGAGAGAGAGGGCCCCCAGTGCCACCTTTCCTCTTAGACTTGGGTCGGCACTTGCTGTATAATACAGACTCTGCTATGGTCAATGCCAACTGTCTCAACTTCAAGCATCCACATCTCCCCCATCATGCAAACCTGGTCTTGCATTTATAAAATAATCAAGAGCTTAAGAATGGGAGGGAGAATAGGTACCTAATTGTATTGACAGATTTCACCAAACTGCTGTGTTCTCCGGCCACAGTGAAATAATGTTAAAAATCAATAGCACGTCTAGTGCCCATCTTACCTGCAGAATCACACTGCACGTCGGTGGAAATGGGCTCAGCCCCATAGAGGACTCTTGATGGATCTAAGCATGTCATGGAGGTTTGCTACCCTTTGCCAATTTTTAGACTGTCAAGGGGCATGTTACCATCTCAGGTGAAGTGGAAGGAAGGGCTGTCAGGAGTTCTCACCCCTGCCTTTCCTGCATGTCCCTTGTCCCTGAGGACTGACCCTGGGGCTGGGCACCCTCTTGTGTCCAGGCACGCATGGAGCAGCACCTCCCCAGGCAGCACCGGAAGGAGGCTGGTCCTGGCAAACATTAATAAGCCACCAAACCAGAAGTGCGGTGAACAATGACACACACCATTAAGGTTTACGTCACTTTTGGTGTGCTGCTTCTATACCTGCAGCCAAATGAATCCTAACCCATCACCTCTCCTCATCCCACTTAAAGGAAAAAATGAGCAGGCCCAGATGATTTTACAAATGAGTTACCCCAAACTTTTAAGGAACATCGCTATTTCCTGTTGTTCCAGAATACTGAAAAAGAGGGAACACTGCCCAACTTATTTGGTGAAGCTTATATAGCTTCGATAATAAAACCAGAAAAGGACAGGACAAGAACAATACATAGTCCAAGGGAATCCATGGTTAAACGTCAAACATCCTGAATGAGAATTAGTTATCGGAATGCAACAGTGAACTTGAAGAACACTATGGGCAAGTAGGGTTTATTCAAGCTATGCATGGAAGAGTCAACATCAGAGTTATAAAGTATGGCACAAACAAACGAAAGGAGAAAACCCACAACAAACATGCTGATCTAAAAAGTTTCAGGAAAAAAAGCATCTAAAAAAGTACACCTATTAGTGAGTTTAAAAACCTCTAGCAACTTGCTAAAAGGGAAATTCTATAGTTAGATGAAGGCCAGCAAACAAGTAACACAAAACAGAACAATAAAGGGCAAACATCACATAAGTAGGGACATGAAACCTGTTAGGCTCAGGAACAAGATAGAAATGCTAGGTATTACTACTTGTGTTCACCACAGCTCAGGAGATCCTGGCCAGATTTAAAAAAAAAAAAAAAAAAAGCAGAGGAAAAAAAACAAGGGGCATAAAAGTGGAAAGGCACAGACAGACAATAACAATCACTGCAGAGATCAACTGAGTTACTCAGAAAACCCCTGGGAGTTGGAGACAAAAAGACCTAAATGGTGTGAGTTACCACCATATTTGTGGATCAGATGATAGCACTGTAAATATGGTACTTCCTCCATCTACAAATCCGATTAGAAAAAAATGTCCAGCAGAATTTTATGTAGAAAATGAGGCAGTTTTAGAGAAAAAAAGAGGAAAGGTCTTTTCCTACTAGCTGTTAAGACCTATTACAAGACTATTAATCAAAACAGTGTGATAGTGACATAGAAGCAGAAGCCTCAAAAAGAATGAACAGAACACATTTTTATACCCATCGATTTTCCCAGTGTTATAAGCAAAATAAACTGGCGAGATCTAAATATGAAAGGTAAAAGGTTAAAGGTAAATAAATAAAATGTAGAAGAATCTTTGCACTCTCAGAATGCCGAAGGCTATCTTACGTCTCCCCCAAACAGCAATAAAGCGGAAAAAGAACCGAATGGATTTAACATTAATCAGAATGAAAACTGTATTCAATATAAAATCACAGATATAATTTAAAAGATGATAAAAGAAGATATTTTCAGTGGCTAAATCAACAAGAGATTACTAGGTAGAATATGTACAGAACTCCAGTAAATCAGCAAGAAAAGATAGAAATCCAAGTGGAATATTATATATAATATTCCACTATATTAAATAGTAGTTAAGAGCCTATGATTCAATGTCATTAGTAACTAATATGCACAATCAGAATTTTTTCCATAAAGAGGTCCTGAAAAAATGTCTCATTTATTTTCCTAAATAATTTTACTTCTTTTCCATATTGAGAAGTTCCTCTTGTTATCTAATTTAAATTTTTCCTGATAAAAATTCTTAAGACTGATTATGATTAAACTATTTGGTCATCTACATACACTACACAGGCACAACAGAAGAACTTCACTAAACTGCGGTATGGCATTATTCCAAGTCTCAACACATTCTTGAGCCACACCATTTTCTGGAAGACAACGAGCTTGTTAGCAGAAGTTCAAAGGAAGATAGCATCAAACATCTCCTCTGCCATTGCTGTGGGGACAGATGCGCTCTACCTTGTGCGACTCCAACACGCAGGCCTTCCAGCACCTCCAGATCCATCTGACCTGCACTAGGACACGCTGTCCTCAACCAAACGTATTTTCCATGACCATCATTAAAAAATCATATTTCTGGGACCAGGCGCAGTGGGTCACGCCTGTAATTCCAGCACTTTCGGAGGCCAAGGTGGGTGGATCACAAGGTCAGGAGTTCAAGACCTGCCTGGCCAACATGGTGAAACCCCATCTCTACTAAAAATACAAAAAAATAGCCAGGCATGGTGGTACATGCCCGTAGTCCCAGCTACTAGAGAGGCTGAGGCAGGAGAATCACTTGAACCCGGGAGGTGGGGAGGATGCAGTGAACTGAGATCATGCCACTGCACTCCAGCTTGGGCACAGAGTGAGCTTCGTCTCAAAAAAAAAATCATACTTCTTACTTTTCAGTTTAAAAATAATTTCAGATTTACAAAAGGCTGTAAAAACAGTATGAAGAATTCTCAACAAATGACTAGTATCCAGAATCTATGTGGAGCTCAAACAAATCAGCAAGAAATAAAAACAAATAATCCCATCAAAAAGACGGCAAGACACAGATATTTCTCAAAAAAAGATAAACAGATGGCCAACAAACATGAAAAAATGCACAATGTTAGTCATAAGGGAAATGCAAATTAAAACCGCAATGAGATATCACCTTATTCCTGCAAGAATGGCCATTACTAAAAAGTCAAAAAACAAGAGATGTTGGTGTTGATGTGGTGAAAGGCAAACGCTATACACTGCTGGTGGGAATGCAAATTAGTACAATCTCTATGGAAAACAGTATGAAGATTCCTTGAAGAACTACAAGTAGATCAATCCCTCAATCCAGCAATCCCACTACTGGGTGTCTACCCAAAGGAAAAGAAGTCACTATATGAAAAAGACACATACACACATATGTTTATTGCAGCCCAATTTACAATTGCAAAGATATGGAACCAACCTAAGTGCCCATGAATCAATGAGTGGATAAAGAAGATGTGGTGTATATACACCATGGAATAGTACTCAGCCACAAAAATGAATGAAAAAATGTCTTTTGCAGCAACTTGGATGAAGCTGGAGGTCATTATTCCAAGTGAAGTAACTCATGTTGTACGTTCTCACTTACAAGTGGAAGCTAAGCTATGGGTATGTGAAGGCATACAGAGTGGTATAATGGACATTAGAGACTCAGAAGTGGGAGGGTGGAAAGGATGTGGGATTTTTAAAAAACTGCACGTTAGGTACAATGTATATTATTCCGGTGATATGTACACTAAAATCTCAGAATTCATCCACTATGTAATTCATCCATGTAACCAAAAACCACTTGTACCACAAAAGCTACTGAAATATAAATAAAAAAGAAGAAACATACACAAAAAGCAAGCAAGCAAACAAACAAACAAACAAAAACACAAAAACAGGCCAGGTGTGGCGGCTCATGCTTGTAATCCCACCACTTTGGGAAGCTGAGATGGGTGGATCACCTAAGGTCAGGAGTTTGAGACCAGCCTGGCCAACACAGTGAAACCTCATCTCTACTAAAAATACAAAAATTATCTCAGTGTGGTGGCACACACCTGTAATTCCAGCTACTAGGGAGCCTAAGGCACGAGAATCGCTTGAACCCGGAAGGCAGAGGTTGCAGTAAGCTGAGATCATGCCACTGCACTCCAGCCTAGGCAACAGAGTGAGACTGTCTCAAAAAAAGCCCAAACAAATTGAAATTTCACCATGAGCTTTGAAGGTGACAAACATTCAAACCATAGCCTAGCCACACTGAGCTATCAACTGGACCTCTGGTGCCTATCACCACAGTACTATATGTGAGTAGTGGATAAGAAACAAAGTATGAAAAGTACTTACACTGATGCTGTGAACAAGTCTTCCAGACAACAAATATAAGTGAAGGATTCTGTCTCACTGATGCCTAATCTAGATGGAAGTTCTCCACATCACGGACGTACTTGATGTACTGGGTTGAATAGTGTCACCTCAAAATTCATGTTGACCTGAAACCTCAGAATGTTGGCCTTATTTGGAAACAGGGTCTTTACAGATGTAGTTCAGATGAGGTCATACTGCTTTAAAGTTGGCCCTACATCCAATGAATGGTATCCTTATAAGAAGAGGAGAGGGATGGTACAATCACACGTAGAGGCCGTGTGACATCAGAGGCAGAGACTGGAGTGATGCTGCCACAAGCCAAGCAATGCCAGGAAGCACCAGGGAAAGGTAAGGAAGGATTCTCCCGCAGAACCCTGCCAACTGCGCCATTATGGATGTCTGGCCTCCAGGACAGTGAGAGAATACATTTCTTTTGTTTTAAGCCCCCCAGTTTCTACTAATTTGTTGCAGAAGCACTGGGAAACTAATATACTTAAATATAGCATTTACAATTGTAAGTGCATAACACACTTCCTTTCTTTTATTAATTAGAAGAAATGGAATTGATTTACATGCCTTTATTTATAGGCACAAAGTTGTAGCAAGACTGTACACAGTAAGAATGTGTGTGAAGTTGCATGCTATGTGTATCCCACCTATTATAAGGAAAGAATTTCAATCAGCTATGATGGAGGTAACGCTGACTTATTTCTACAGAAAATGCCATTACAGAATTATTGTCACATGAAAATATATTAAAGAGGGCCTAGCAATCAAGAGAGACAGAAAAAGTATTATACAGATATTTCAGGAAGTGAATTAATATAAAATATTATGCTATTTTTATTGACTTTTGTTTGGGATATTTTTCATCTTTTTTGAAATTCCTAATTTGTTGCAAGTTTTGGTCTCATTCTAAATAAATATTCACACTTGTACAAAGAAAAGAATTATCCTATGTTCTTAACCCCAAATGTTAACCTTTTATATAACCCTAGTACAAAGATCAAAACCACAAAATTAATGTTGATCTCATCTGTCAATTAGTCTGCATGCCTTCTGCAGATATGATTCTCTGTCACACTGATGTCTTTTTTTCTGGACTAGGATCTGATCCAGGATCACAAACTACACTTGCAGCTGCCATGTTCCTTTAGTCTCCTATAATCTAATACAGTTTCTAGGTCTCCATTTGCTTCTGTTGACTTGACACCTTTGAAGAGTACTAGCCAGGAACTGTGTGGAAGTCTTTCACTTGGGTTGGTCTGAGGTTTCCTCATGATTAAATTTAGATATGCATTTTGGTAAGAATGCCACAGAAGTGACATTGCACCTTTCAGCAGGAGGCACATGATGCTGGCCTGTGCATTACTGCCGAGCTAACTGGGATGACTTGGTTCAGGTGCTGCTTGCCAAGTGCTACCACGTACAGCTGAAATAACTGTGAAGTTACTGTTTTTCTCTCTGCCATGTACTTGCATCTATGAAGAAACTGTGAGACTACCTCAATATTCTGTGTCTGTACATAATTTTTCTCATTCCTAATTTCAGCAATGATGGTAATTACTGTGGTGTTTGCCAAAGGTGATTTTCTGTCTCCTGTCTATTATCTCTATGAGTTATAGTCATTCTACTATCAAGGATTTTTCTTTTCCATCACTGATTTACTCAATTATTTATTTTTATCAATGTGAATCAACAGATATTTCTTTTGTTCTCTCATTTTTACTTCTTATTCTATTTACCATTACTATCTTTAGTTTCTTGCTCTAATGATCCCCTATCATTTTTAAGCTTCAACACGTACATACTTTCAATACATAGACACTTTTCTGTATAATTATAAATTAAGATAAATTATTTCTGCAACATAAAAAATTATACTATTGCCCTCAATAGATTCAGAAGTTCTAATAAGCCAAAAGATGAATGACCACATCAGCTTACCCAAAGTCAATGGTGGCGGTTTGGGATCAAGAACATATTCTTTTTCTGAATCTTCTAGTTTGGGGCACTGTGTAGTTTTTTTAAGTCCAGTATCTATTATTGCCTTTGTATCTCTTTTTAGAGATTTGTTCTCTTTCTTTTGTACTTGTGTCTTAGAATGATCTGCAACTGAAAGATTTCGAAGTTGAAGATCATGTAAAATGTGATCTTGTAAAGCAACTGCATTGATTGCCAAGTTATCTTTCTTAGATGAATGACCCTAAAAAGAAATAAGTCATATTTAGAGGAATATTATATAATATATCATTTAGAAGGTATTACAAGGTTTCAGTACTCAACCTTGATGGCATATATAACCAAATCAAATAGTAAGAATGCTTGACTCATTGTTACATAAGTGGGAGCCGACCCTTGTCTCAGCATTTATGTTAACAATACAGGAATATCTTTTCACTTAATTACTAAAGCCTTAATTATAATATGCATAAATTCATTATGACCTATAAAACTGTGCATGCCTAAACAAACCCATGCTGCTTCACTATAATTAAGTTAGACTCCAGGCAACTACTAAGGAGACTTTTGCATTTCAGCTTATGCCTTTTTGTGAAAACTGAGTAATTTCCTATGCAGAATAAAAAAATCACCAAACAGCTAAGAGATGCTTGCAGTAAATATCACCAGAGACTGTTTTTCTCATCAACCTGTCTACTGGCCCATGCCACACTTGGCATTGCCCATTCCTGCTAACAATTCCTAGTTCAAGCAGGGTTTGCAAACTATTTTTTATACTCTCAAATAGCCGAATTAAAATATATTTCATGAGTCAAATAATGTGTATGTTTAAAAAAAATAGAGTACCTTATTTTTTAACATGCCGAATCAGAAGTTGTTGCCTGGCTATCACAAATTCTGTCATCGCATCATATCACATTCCTTCTATTCATCTGCTGAAAAAACATGGTCAACAGGAAGTCAGAGTTACAGTGCACATCAAAACCTTTTGTGAAGTCTGTGAGAACGATCTGTAGAACAGTCTAACTGATAATGCAGCAGTAGGAATGCCTGCTACAGGGTGGCACTAAGCTACACATTCTGGTGCTGGAGGAAGGGGGTGAACTCAAATCAGTTACACTTTGACTCATCCCTGTCCTCAAATAGTTCACTCCTGAGCTGCTGAGAACACATTAATACAAGTGGTTATCAATCCATTGCTAAATATGATACATAAGTACTATAAAATTGCAGGCTAGCATTGGAAACTTGTAAAGGAAAAACCTCCTAAAGAGATAACAGTTAAAGTGGCATTTGAAAGCTACACAGAGGGAAATGAACATGTCACACCACAGGTAGGAGGAAAGCACTGGAAGGCTGGAAATCAGCATGATATGCTTATTTTGAGGAGAAAGGGAACAATGAAGAAACTGGAACGCAAGAGGAACACTGGGTAACTTCAGTCTGTCCAAAACACAGACGTACAGAATATGGGGACCGACCAACTTGAGTTCCAGTCGAACACTACCACTTTGCTTCCCAAGATACTTACCACAACTGAGCCCTAGGCTCCTCGTCTATAAACCAGGTACAATTGTGCTGGCTTTGCAGCGTTGCCATGAGGATTAATGAGATGACCTTTGAAGTATCTAAAATAGGTCTTTTCACACAGAACATACTCTTGTTATTCTTGCTTCAGTTCCCTTCAAAGCTGGTAGAATAATTTGGAATGGGCCCTTTTAGATTTTGGACATGGTATATTTTATGAAGACACATGTGTTCAAAATATACTCTAATGAGGAGAAAGTTATTCAGGTAATCTAGGAACTGGCATAGCAGGCCCTCGAATAACATTGTTTCTTCTAATATTTTGTTATGTTGATGAGAAAAAAAATTGGTCCCCAGCAGGGGCCACTTTCTGTGTGGAGTTTACACATTTCTCTTCATGTCCTGTGGGTTTTATCCAGGTATCCTGGGTTCCTCCCATATCCCAAAGCCATGCATGTGAGGCTCACTGGTGTGTCCCTGTCTGAGTGTATGAGTTAGTGTGCCCTGCCATGGGATGCCCTCCTCTCCAGGGCTGGTCCCCGCCTTGGTCCTAAGTTGCCTGGATGGGCTCGGCTCCCAGCCACCCTGAACTGGAATAAACAGGTTGGAAAATGAATGGAAGGATACAAATTATTGTCAAATAAAAATTCGTAAAGCATATGGTAATCATAGAGATGCAGGACAACACTCGCAGTAGGAAAGCACACAGTGAACTGAGAATTGGTTTCTTAACCGCACGGCGGGAGGAGGCGCTTCAGAGCTTTGGCTAGGCCAACATTGTCCTTGATTTAAGGCAGCACCTCCACGACTCTGTCACTCACCGATTCACCAGAAATTGGATAATGATCTTTCTTCAGTTATGTAGAGCTCAAGTGTATTTTAATATTGAAGTTTCATACAGAAGTGCTTTGGTCGTTATTTAGAAGTTTGGTGATGCTTTTGTGACCAGGAATGTGCTGTAGGAACTTATCTCTTCTTTATATCAATTAGCCTATGATGAAACTGGTTTCCTTATACACTGCATAGCTTAAAGCCCCAGTTTCCAAGAACCTGTGGGTAAGTGAAGACTTACTGTATTGAGGGCCTAACTGTAAAAACAGAAATTAATCCAAACTATATTTCTAAGGACTAACACTTGTATTAAATTACTCCAACTGAAAGAACAAACTAACTAAGGTGTAAAAGCACAGTGGAACCAAATCTCTGAGATGTCCAGGGTTAGGAGTAAAAACGTCACTCGCTGCTCGAGTCCTGCAGAGGCTTTAGTGATGGTTCTTATTGCGACCCTTTCCTGTTCCCTATCAATTCTGGCATCAAGAGATGTTTCAAAGAAGTTCCACCCCATATCTCATCCAGACAACTGAACTTGGAGAAATGGTGGAAAGAATTTAAAATACTGAAAGATCATTGCCAGATTTTTCTAAGTTCCTGCTTCCAAAACGCCTATAACCTGGCAGAAGATACAGTCTGCATTATACGGTCCAGTCATATCTGCAGTCTGCAATTTAATCTCAAGTTTCTACACGGTAGGCCAGTCATTAATACCAAGGTAAGAGCTTTTAAAAACCGTACTCATGGTATTGTTTTAGAGTTTAAAGATACTGAAAACACTTCAAGTATCTAGTCCAACTCCAGTTTATACACGAGAAAACCAAATACCAGGTGAGTCAATATACAATGAGCCTGTGGCACTGGTAGGGTTAGACACGTAACCCTTGCCCAGTACTGAAAGCTAAGATGAACAGGAACACGTTGCTTTGTAAATCCCAGTATTAAACGCTCAAGAGGCAGAGCTTGGTGGAAAAACGAGCGCTGCGGTGCCAAAGCAAGAGACCACAGCTTATTAAACACGCTCCATAAGAACACACGAGACCCAAGCCCCAGGCGTGAAGATGCAAGCCCACACAGGGCCCTGGAGTTATCTCCCGCCTGTGAACGCCGCTGGCCTCTTCCTGAGATTCCACTCCCGCCCGAAGCGCGGGTGAAGAGGCTCCAGTTCCCCTGACAGCGGACCACGCCGCACCTGGGTCCCCTGATGGCGGCGGGTCCCACTGGGTTCTAAAATTACCGACGTGAGATCACTGCTCTAAGGCTTTAGGCCGCCGTAAATTCGCGCCCCTCAGGTAGGAGGAGCTGTGGAAACCAACCAGGAGCCCGAGTCCCCCGAGGCCATGCTGCGGCGGCACCCAGCTCGCCTCACAGCCCCGGGCAACGCCGGCCCTGCTTGGAGGAGGCGAAAGCCGGGCTGCGAGCGGCCCCCACCCCGAATCCACGCACCCCGCCCGCCTCGCTGGCCGCCCTGCTTTCCGCCCCGCCTCCAACCCTCCGCATGCCTCAACGCTGCTGGGAACACGGGAACCCAGGGACGTCCGCCCCAGCTCCCTCCCGCAACTCCGCGGCCGTTCGCCGTTGCCATAGCACCACCCGCCTCTGCACTCGCTCCCCACGCGCTCGCTCGCCAGCCCCGTACTGCGCATGTTCCCCAGTCCCGCCCGGCCCACACAGCGCAGGCTCACCTGCCGCGCCCCGCCCCCGCCCCGCCCCGCGCATGGCGTCAGCGTCCAGACGCAGGTGCGTGTCCTTCGAGGCTTGCGCGGCGCGTCGTTCGAGAGCCGCTGGCTGACGCGCAGGGGCGTGCAGGCGCCTAAGTCGTGTACTGCAGGTCAAGCCCCGCGCCTGCTTCGCTGTAGTTCGCAGCCGCTGGCGGCTTTGTGGGCGCAGCCCCGCTCCTCAGCCGCCCGTCCACCTGGGCCTGCGCCCCGGTTGTTTCCCCGCGTGACTGTGGTCGTTCTCGCTCCAAGGTCTCGGGCGCACGGCCCCTTTGGGGCGCTGTTAGTCGAGAGCAGTTTTCTGGGGGACCCCTGGATTCCCCAGCGCTGCTCAGGCGTCCTGGCTCGCGGAAGCGCGGCCCTCACCCCAGCGTGGGCGCCGACGGCCTGGCCTGGCGCAGTCCGTGGACTCCTGGCCCCTCTCTGTGGATCCCTTTGCTTCGCGTTGCGGGTGGTGGTTCCTGCTTCGTGGGCTTGGCCGTTTGCGTTTGGTTGCAGGCCCTGGTGAGCCTGCGTGGCCCTCTGGCTTTTTCCTGCTCCCTACGGGACAGACCGCGTGTGTGACACATCGGAGTGACGAGGCAGCACGTTCCTGCGGGCGGTGGCGTTCACGCTCCTGAGCGGAGCCTTCCGGCGCTTTACCCGACGCCCCGAATACTGTGCGGTTCCTCCCAGGGCCTGTCTCGAGCTGGAACTCTTCCCTGCTCCTGTGAGCTCTGGGCTGCTGTTCCTCCTCCCCTTGGCTCACCCCAGCCTCGGATGTTTCCTCGCTGCACCTGCTCGGGAAGGCCGCTCCAGAGCTCCCGCTCTCCACGGAAGGGCTTCCCTCGGATTGCGTGTTGGTCCCTGGAACCCTCAGGCTGTGTCCTCTGCTGTTCCTCTGTTGGCCTCCATCTGGGTTGTGGCCTGGCAACTCCTGGCTCGCTGCTTCCCTTCTCTTAAGGATCACAGCCCTGCACTCCCTGTCGTCCAGTGCCTGGAATCCTGTATTTTTTGGTCCGATTTTCATAGTTGTTTAAGAACTTAAATCTGATCCTTCACACTCCTTCATGGCCAGAAGCAGAAATCAGTAGAAGTTTGTTTTTTCTTAAAATGACATTACTTTATTCTGTTGATTCAACTTACGTTGTACTTTAATTAGAAGAAATTTGGCTGAAAGTACAAAGAAAATATACAAATGCAAGTCATCTTTTTTAAAAAACAGACAAAAAACAAAACTTCCCTGAAAGCAAGGTCTAAAGAAATTATCAACCAACTTAGACTGTAAATTGATCGTTAATCATTAAGGACATTAAAAAACAATTTTGTAATAAATGACATAGCTATGAAACAGGATAATTTTAAACTCCACTTAAGATTCTATTTTTTTCTTAGTGGAAATGAATTTTTCTAAACTGACCATTCCTGTTTTGAAGTTTGTAGAAACAGACTATGAAAATTCATAATGAAGTTAATTTTTTTTCACATAATCAGATTTCTTCAATATTGTAACATTGATTTATATTCCAATTGGTGACGAATCTAGAAGAAAAGGAAGGGTCCTTTGCAGTCTTCGGGCTTCTCCGTTCTGCGACGTGGATGCTAGGATAACAGCCATAAATGGTTGTAAGACTTTGGGCTCGGATAAGTAGACCTAAGTAGAAATTTTGACTTATTTTACAAGTGTCTGATTTCTGGCAAGCTCATCTTCCTAAACCATGAGCTCCTTATTTGTAAAGGGGACATTAGCCACTCTCCGGCAACAGCCCTGGCATTTCTTCAGTCCTGAGATGGGACATGTGACTAGTCTAAGCAAACCAGAAAATCCAGGCCCCGGACCACAGCAACTTAATCAAGCCTGGCCATGTGTCTAGCTAGGGCAACCAGGTGGACTCAGTATTTTTATGGGTGCTAGTGGAAGATTTCTCTAAGTCCCCTGAGTGTAGAAATGAGAACAGACATGAAGTGGTGGCTGTATTGCTTCTTGCTTGTCATGATGAGGTGAGAGCCTGAAGCTGTGGTAGCCACCCCGTGAATCTTGGAAGGAGGATTCTACAGGAATTAGCAGATCTGAGACTAGGATGCAATCCATGTTCTGGTGACGTCTTTGAGCCCTGAGCATGGCCTTCCTGTTAGTCTTTTCATTTACTGGCTTCAGCCAGGTGTGGTCTGGTTTTCTGTTATTTGCAACAGGAAGAATTGGAATGATAACTAGGCATGTTATTACTGCTTTATGGCTGTGGTGAGATTAAAACATGATATTGTGGGTGAACTGCTTAGTACAGTGCCTGCTATTCTTTATATTGGTTTTAAGGTATTTTTCTTGAACTTCATAAAGTTCTAAGAAAAATTACCATTTTAAAATTCCTACCCTCTGTTCACATGCTTAAATTTTCATGATAGTTTTTCTATCTGCATGTTTTCTATTCAAAATAAATTGGTAATTTTTCAGCCACACAGAATATTTTAAATTTTTTATTTTTAAATTTATTTTTTATTGATACATAGTAGATGAACATGTTTTTGGATAAATTCATATAATCAAAACAGGGTAATTGGGATATTCATCTCCTTAAATATTTATCTTCTATTTACGCTAGGAACATTCAAATTATTCTAGCTATTTTGAAATGTGCAATCGATTTGTGTTAACTATAGGCTTGACTGAAACTTTAACCCTTGTTGCTTTGTAACTCTTGACAAAAACAAAGCTAACATAGTTGATATTTGAAGAATACATTCATTCTTCTTCAAGATAGTGTGTTCTGTTGAAATGAGTTATTTGAGCAGAATGCAGTATTCTTGGATAGGGTTAACTAAAATATATAGTCAATCTGTCTTGTCCCCAAAACCATGTTATCAATGGTTTATATTTTAATGTTATGCCTTTTGCTTAAAAAAATTTTTTTTTTGAGATGGGCCTAAGAAACTGCATGTATACAGAGCATGTTTCTTCAGAAAGCTGCCATTGAGTACATGCATTCTCCATAGTACTGTTCAGTGCCATTTGTGTAAGCACCCACATGATTAAGAATTTCAAAACCACTAATTGAATGTCCTAGGAATAGTGGAGACAGAAGAGAAAATTAGAGGTGCATGATGGTAAGGATGATGAGGTTGTGCTTGGTCACGAGGAGAAGGGCACCAGTGTGCTTGACTGATTGCGATGCCCTTCTGCACTCCACTGTGCTTAAGAAGAAAGCTGTGCACAGTGCTGTAAGAGATCTATTGTATAAACATGGTGACAAAAAGAGTGATGATGCTTGTACATGTCCAAGGAAGAGCCACCTGAGATGGATGGCGATAGTGGGCTATTTAAGTGGAAGACACTGATATGAAGGGAAAATCTTATATCTTGCTTGTGTAGAAGACAATTCAGAGAAAGTGTTCAAATACTAGAATAGGCAGTTGGAGTCCGTCTTCTTGTGGAGGATAGGGTTTTTTCATGATGACACCAGAGACACATTGGATACTAGTGATGGCACTGTATGGATTCTTTTTTTTTTTTTTTTAAACAGAATCTCTCTCTGTTGCCCAGGCTGGAATGCAGTGGCATGATCTCGGCTGACTGCAACTTCCGCCTCCTGGGTTCAAACAATTCTCCTGTCTCAGCCTCCTGAGTAGCTGGAA
Source organism: Plecturocebus donacophilus (assembly GCA_004027715.1). NCBI lineage: Eukaryota > Metazoa > Chordata > Mammalia > Primates > Pitheciidae > Plecturocebus > Plecturocebus donacophilus. The sequence continues at coordinate 36,900 of PVKP010003747.1, forward strand.
TTACAGGTGCCTGCCACTACACCTGGCTAAATTTTGTAATTTTTAGTAGAGATGGGGTTTTACCATGTTGGCCAAGCTGGCCTTGAACTCCTGACTTCAAGTGATCTGCCCACCTCAGCGGCCTCCCAAAGTGCTGGGATTATAGGCATGAGCCACTGCACCCCACCTATGGATTCTTAATGTGTCATGCCCATAGAACTTGAGTTTGCCTACCTGCCTAGTCTCTAAACGCTGCACTAATGGAAACCTAGGCAGAGTCAGAGTGGTTTTTAGTTCAATATTCTCATATTTTAATATCTTAATGCTCTCACATTTCTCCTTTGTTATCTACAAAATATGCCTACTCAATGCATATTCGACTCTTGTCTCTCTTAACACAGCCCTTGACATCTAAGACAAACCTAAGGAGCAGACATTGGTGGCATGGGGTTCATCTTGAATTCAGCTCTCAATTTTAACCTTCACCAAAACCGTGGCTGGATCTCGGCTTACCATAACCTCCGCCTCCCGGGTTCAAGCGATTCTCCTGCCTCAGTCTCCCGAGTAGCTGGGATTACAGGTATGCACCATTATACCTGGGTAATTTATTTATTTATTTATTTTTAGTAGAGACGGGGTTTCTCCATGGTGGTCAGGTTGGTCTCAAACTCCTGATTTCAGGTGATCTGCCCACCTTGGCCTCCCAAAGTGCTAGGTTTACAGGCATGAGCCACCACCCCTGGCCCCATTTATTTTTCTTAATCTTTAGTATTACCTTTAGCTTTCTACTCACACTTGTATATTTATTATCAATTTTGATTCCTAAACTTGCTGATATGGTTTGGTCGTGTCCCCACCCAAATCTCACCTTGAATTGCAGTAATCCCCATGTGTCAAGGACAGGACCAGGTGGAGATAATTGAATTATGGGGATGGTTTCCCCCATACTGTTCTGGTGGTAATAGGTAAGTCTCACAAGTTCTGATGGTTTTATAAATTAGAGTGGCCCTGCACAACTCTGTCTTGCCTCCTATCAGTTAAGACCTGTCTTGCTTCCCCTTTGCTTTCCACCACGATTTTGAGGCCTTCCAGCCCTGTGGAACTGTGAGTCAATTAAACCTATTTCCTTTATAAGTTACACAATCCTGTGTGTGTCTTCATTAGCAGTGTGAGAACTAATACACTTGCTTCCACCCAAATTATTATTTCAAATAATTCTAAGTCATTTCCTGTATTTTGCAATATGTGAGGTCCAGCAATCGTTTGGAAAATTTCCAATCTCTCCTAGTGCTTTGTAGCAGCAGTTGCTGTAAAGATTCAGGTATGCCAGTGGGAATTTACTGAAGTATTTTTTTTTTTCCTAGAGGTTATATTACAGTTCTGTTTTGTCTTTAATAATGAAAAAGGGCTTAGGATGAGCTGTTTCAACTCTTCTGAAAAAGTGCATTTAAAAAAAAATACCTGTGACAGACATATGATGATTACATCATTCCTGTCAACACTCAAATAGTGGTAGAGTAGCACTGATGAAAACACTTCCAACACTGGAAGAGAGAGGAGGAATCATCTTGTTTTCATTCTTAATCTATAAAAGTCATGGGTATAACAAATGAGCCTTTAAAAATTCTTTTCTGAATAAAATAATTGAGCAAATTCATTCTCTGTTGTTGAAGTCAATATACGTAGAAGTAATACATCGCTTTGGTAAAGAATAATGTTCTACTATGCCATAATAGCTGACAGGATGAAGATATTCATGCTAACCACACTATGATCACCAGATACCAGACACTTCTAAAATGTTGCCAAAAGCAGTCAGGCATACTGATGGTATCAAAGGTATTTGGGTAATGTGGACTCCTTTTAGACATTTGTGATTTTTCTGCCCCAATTGAAAGTTTTGACAGATTTGTAAAAGCATAAATGTCAGGCTACTAGTAGAAACTCTAAAGTAACCTGAGAAATAAACACATATACTGGTTTCTAACCACTTTGACTAAAGCTGAATGTATCTGAAAATTGAATCAGTTGATGCTCTAATATATTCAAGATATCAAGAGACAGGGTGTTTCCTGATTAAATCCAGATTTTTTTAAATTAGTAGGTTTATTAATAAATTTTACAGATAAATTGAACAAATAATACAGAGAGCTCCCATATACTCCCTCTCCTTGCAGCAGTTTCCCCTATTTGCCATTTGTATATTTGTTAAAATTGATGTGCAATAAGGTTGTCCATGTTTAATGCTGACTATGAAATTCTCCACAAAAGTATACCCCACAAGTGTACATGAGAGACCCCTTTTCCAGTTCTATTCATAGGGGCACAAGCGAGGGAACTGTTGAGAGACAACAGTCTCATGATAGCAGAAAAGTATTTCTCCATGATCTTGGGAGAGCTGTCCACATCTAGGAGGCTGTCTGCTTTTGGGGAGCTTTACCTTAAGGCCTCCAATAGGTGTATAGGTCCAAGAGTCTGGAGGGGCCCATCTCAGCTGTGAGATTGTAAACCCAAGGCTCAAGGTCCTGAGGTTTTGTGCCAGTGTAGGAGGCAGGGGCAGTCTTTCCCTGATGATGTTTCCGGAGGACTCAGGCTCTAGGCTTTAGATCATGTAGGGTTTGAATGTCCTCAGTGGACCATGAAAAGCTTTCTTTACCTATTGAAAATACACTTCGGTATAATGCACTAAAGCCTTGCAGCACTTAGTCATTCAGAGCTCAGGAGCAGAAGATAGGTGAGGTTTTATTACTAGGAGCAGAGGCCTTCCAGTGACTATTGCATAAGGGATCAATTTTTGTTTTCCACATGGAAGTGGACCTGTCGTCAATCCACAGTACTTTAGACCAAGGAAATCCAGTAAATTCAGTTAGCTTTACCTAATGTGATTGTTCCTATGGTACCTTATCTCATTGTTTTACAACTTGTCTGGTGAAACAAGTACCTCTGTCAGTAGCAACCTTTCCAGGTATGTCCCATGAGAGAAACATGCTTTCTAATAGCCTTTTATCTACTATTATAACACCAGACTTTTTGAATGGAAAAGCTTCTATACAATCAGAAAACATGCATTGAAAATGACAATGGAATGAAATCCCTCTAAAAATGTTTAAATGGCCCATCACATGGCAGAAATGTACATGAAGTTTTGATTGCCTTCCCAGGATTATAGATTTGACAGACCAAACATTGGTCATAAACCATTTTAGCAATTTAGAACAGTAACCATGCCAATATTCTACTTAGATCATCTTACCTCTTCCATGATGCACCATGGAGTGTAGAGCTTTTAATATTGGAAGCTTTATTGCTTGAACCTGGTGGGTGGAGGTTACAGTGAGCCGAGATCATGCAATTGCACTCCAGCTTGGGCAACAGAGTGAGACTGTCTCTCCAAAAAAAGAGAAAAAAAGAACCTTTAAGGATTCAGGAGAGACCAGGCTTCTGTCCAGGCTCTCGATAAGTTCATACTTAACATTAGATTTATATAAGATCACTTTATGCCTGCATCTTCTCAATTGTTTCTTCCTTGTATTTGTCCTTTTCCTTTTCTACTTGGCGAGATTTGGCTTTCTGTTCAAGACTGCTTTTGTGTCTTTGCCCAGTTTTAGCCTAGGGAAAACCCCCTTGCTGCGTGAATTTGTATATGGACAGTTATGCCATTAGCCTTTTCCCGCTGCACCTGTTCAATGTAGGGGACATATTTCTTCCTGTAAGCCTGGGCTGCTTTGCCAATTTGCTGACCTTTATAGTGTCCTTGTGTAATCTGAACTTCATCATCTTTTTGGATAGGCGTGGATTGCACATTGTACCTCTGTCTCAGCTCTTTGGAAAGAGGGGAAGACGTAATCATCCTGTGAATGTGGAAGGTGCATTGGAATGCCTTTGGTGGTTCTTACTTTGGTTGGAAGCTGCAAAAGGATTGAATTTCATTTTGGCTGCTCCGTCTTTGGTGATGGTCGCCAAAGGGAAGATTTCTGTCTTCTTAAATGTCAGTTTTGTTTCTCCAATTCAGGTACATAGCACTGTTTATTAGATGGGTTGTTATAGGTAAATTTGATGGGGATCATGGAGTTCATCTAAACTACATATTAAAGCAATTTCAGTATTGGTTGACTTAGCTTGAAAATCTGGCAGAGTATTTCCTTGGTATTCAATTAATTTTTGTCCTGATTGGATGATCAGTTTCATAAAGCAGTCAGTCTTTCATTAGAGTGCTGGTAATTCATACCCAGTCTAAATGATATGATCCTAAAGTTGCCAGAAACTTGTCATTCAAGAGTGCTTGTCAGGGTCCTTTCCATCCTTTCCATGAATCTCCTTGAAGGCATGATACTCTAGGATTTTACTAGCTTATAAACTTAACATATGAAATAATCCTGTTTCTCTTTTGGATGCTGCAGAGCCCTCTGTAGCATCCCAAAGTTAGAGGTTAAAAAAAAAAAAGAAGACAATTTGAAATTTGATTTGGGGAAGCCTGTCAAATATGTCAAAGGTTTAAAATAATCAAAATAGGATCATAAGATGTTGTAAGATAATCTTCATTTAGTCAAAGTGATAAAAGGGTTTAAAAAGCAGAAACCTTTCTTCTTTGATAGAGAGGAGTCTCCGTTTTCCAGTAAACAGATTTGAGAAAGACAGCATGAGATAGAATCTGTCTCCTTCTTTCCTCTCTCTTTTTGCAGTTTCCTCAAAAAATGAACAAAAGTCTTTTACTGTCTCTTATTAATATTACATGAAAATTCTTGTTCAAAAGAGAAAACCAAATTTTACTTTTGTATAGTGTATTATCAACACTAAGCTAATAAAACCTTATAAACAAATCTGTCCAATTTGTCATCTTTTGACCACAGATTTCCATAAACTTTTTATAATCTCTTACAACTTTTTTCTGTTCTTTTCTATTCTTTTCAACTTTATTCACTTAGTTTTATCTATGTCTTTTTTATTCCTTCAATTTGAAATAATCTTCAACTTCTATATAAAATTTTTTTTCTCAACACACATTTCCATGTCTTTACAACTTTTATCACCAAAAATACTTTGCTTTTTTTATACACTATATACAGAATTGTTTCTTATACTTATTAGTTTCAATTACATGTATTAACTACAGTTTTAACTGCTAGTAACCCTAATTTCTAGTGAAAACTTAGGAAGTAATTTTGAACTGTTCTATATCAATATTTGTAGATGAAAACAATTTCATAACTTTTTAGATAGCTAGATTTCTCAAGTTTTTGTTTATTAATAGATCTAATTGTATTTAGCTTTTATATACCATATAAAAATAAGATGCTAAAATATATAAACTTACATTTATGTTTACTAATTAATGTTTCAGTATTTTGACCTACTTAGAAATGACTCAGACATTTGTGCTTATCACTTAAATCAATATAGCATAACTTTAAGATTTTAAACTACAGAAAAGAACCTTGAAACAGGTACTCTCCTGCTAATGACACAGGAACTCTTCTACTACTGACACAGGTAATCTCCTGCTAATGACACAGGTACTCTGCTGATGACACAGGTACTCTCCTGCTAATGACACAGGTACTCTGCCAATGACGCAGGTACTCTCCTGCTAATGACACAGGTACTCTACCAATGATACAGGTACTCTGCTAATGACACAGGTACTCTCCTGCTAATGACACAAGTACTCTGCCAATGACACAGGTACTCTGCTAATGACACAGGTACTCTCCTGCTAATGACACAGGTACTCTACCAATGATACAGGTACTCTGCTGATGACACAGGTACTCTCCTGCTAATGACACAGGTACTCTACCAATGATACAGGTACTCTGCTAATGACACAGGTACTCTCCTGCTAATGACACAAGTACTCTGCCAATGACACAGGTACTCTGCTAATGACACAGGTACTCTCCTGCTAATGACATAGGTACTCTTCTGCTACTGACACAGGTACTCTGCTGCTGACACAGGTACTCTGCTGATGACACAGGTACTCTGCCGATGACACAGGTACTCTGCCAATGACACAGGTATTCTGCTACTGACACAGGTGCTCTGCCAATGACACAGGTACTCTGCTAATGACACAGGTACTCTGCTAATGACACAGGTACTCTCCTGCTAATGACACAGGTACTCTTCTGCTACTGACACAGGTACTCTGCCAATGACACAGATACTCTGCTAATGACACAGGTACTCTCCTGCTAATGACACAGGTACTCTTCTGCTACTGACACAGGTACTCTGCTACTGACACAGGTACTCTGCTAGTGACACAGGTACTCTGCTAACGACACAGGTACTTTGCTTATGACATAGGTACTCTGCTAATGACACAGTTAATCTGCCTCTGACACAGGTACTCTTCTGCTACTGACACAGGTACTCTACTAATGACACAGGTACTCTCCTGCTAATGACATAGGTACTCTTCTGCTACTGACGCAGGTACTCTGCTAGTGACACAGGTATTCTGCTACTGACACAGGTGCTCTCCTGCTAATGTTTTCCTCAGTTGTTCTGAGTCTCAAGAAGTCACATGGTATCCAGGTTGGCTTTGAAGGGCAGGGCCTATTTGGGTGTTGAATTTACATACTAAATGTAGAGCTAAAGACAGAAGACACCTGTGAAGATGATGCCTGGAGGATCCAAACCCTTTCAGCGTGGCTAGGGGTAAAAGCCAGGCCAAGGAGGAAGGGGCTCATCTTGGGCTTGACTCTGCCTTGTAACTTGTGATCTAGCCACTGATAACATGCCCCCAGGCCTCACCATGGCCGCCTATCCAGACCCCAGAATCCAGAGGCTCAAAACCAAGAAGAAAATATTACAAATTAAGCAAGTATATAAAGTATTACAGAAGCAGCAGTTTTATGCCCTTAAAACCATGTAATAGAGATAGCATAAACCTATTTGACCAGTAGATCTAGACAAAAATATCTGAATTATATTTACTGACAATTCTGAAGCCATTTCTATTTTATCAACAATTTTAAAGCTAGCTTTGTTTACTAAATATTATACACATAACACATATCAATATACAGACATGTGGAGAAGCAGAACTTATAGCTTTTACAAGTAATTTTCATTTGCTGGCTTTCAAATAGTTTTTATTTCCCTGTTCAGACTATTAATCTTCCAGTTACCCGTTTCATTGCCCTAAGCAGTTGTTAGCTGGGCAGCCCTAAATTTGCATTTCTGGGGATGACTGTTAGATGAAACAAGGTAGAAAATTTATATCTCAAAAGCACAGAGCTGAGACTTTAGGCTTAAAGGAAAAAGAATGTACTTAAAGGCACAGTTAAGACAAGATGGCCAAGAAAAGTGCCTTAAACAAAGGTAAGACTTGTTATGTAAATTTAAAATAATGGTAAGAGTTTCTGGGGTGGGGGGTGGTGCCACACACTTTTAAATGACTAGATCTCACAAGAACTCACTGTCATGAGAACAACACCAAGGGGGAAATCTGCCCCCGTGATCCAATCACCTCCTACCAGACCTCACCTCCAACACTGGGGATACAGTTCAACGTGAGATTTGGGTGGGGACATAGATGCAAATCATATCATTCCACCCCTGACCTCTCCAAATTTCATATCCTTCTCACGTTGCAAAGTACAATGATATCTTCCCAGCAACCCCCCAAAGTCTTAATTAATTCCAGCATTAACTCAAAAGTCCAAAGTCTTATCTGAGACAAGTCTAGTTCCATCCACATAAGAACCTGTAAAATAAAAAAAAAAAGTTAGCTGCTTCTAAGATACAATGCAAGTATAGGCATTGGGTAAATACTCCTGTTCCAAAAGGGAGGAATCCACCAAAAGAAAGAGGCTACAGGCCCCACTTGAAGTCTGAAACCCAGCAAGGAAGTTATTAAACCATAAAGCTCCAAAATCTTGTTTGACTCCATGTCCCTATTCCAAGACACACCAGTGTAAGAAGTGGGCTGCCAATGCCTTGGGCAGCTCTGCCCCTTTGGCTTTGCAGGGATCAGCCTCTGCAGCTGCTCTCACAGGCTGTGGTTGAGTGCCTGCAGCTTTTCCAGGTATGTGGTGTAAGCTGTTGGTGGCTCTACCATTCTGGGATCTGGAAGATGGTGGCCCTCTTCTCAAACTCCACTAGGCAGTGTGCCAGTGGGGACTCTATTAGGGGACTGCAACCAACTCCACATTTCCCCTCTGCACTGCCCTAGTAGAGGTTCTCTGAGAGGTCTCTGCTCCTGCAGCAGGCTTCTGCCTGGACATCCAGGCTTTTCCGTGCACCCTCTGCAATCCATCCAGGTAGAGGCTTTCAAGCCTCAACTCTTGCATTCTCTGCACCCACAGGCTTAACATTATGTGAAAGCTGCCAAGGCTTATAGCTTGCACCCTCTGAAGCAGTGGCCCAAGCTGTACCTGGACCCTTTTTAGCCATGAATGGAGCTGGAGTGGCTGAGATGCAGGGAGAAGTATCCAGAGGCTGTGCAGAGCAGCAGGGGCTAGGCCTGGTCCAGGAAACCATTCAGTCCTTCTAGGACTTTAAGCCTATGATGGGAGAATGATATGGTTTGGCTCTGTGTCCTCTACCACATCTCATCTTGAATTGTACTCCCACAATTCCCACATGTTGTGGTAGGGACCCAGTGGGAGATAATTGAATAAGGGGGAGCAGTTTAAGTCTCATGAGATCTGATGGTTTGGTAAGGGTAAACCTGTTTCACTTGGTTCTGATTCTCTCTCTTGCCATTGCTATGAGAGATGTGCCTTTCATATTCTGCCATGACTGTGAGGCCTCCCCAGCCATAGAACTGTAAGTCCAATAAACCTCTTTCTTTTGAAAATTGACAAGTTTTGGGTATGTCTTTGACAGCAGCATGAAAACAGATGAATTCAGAAGGGCTGAAGGTCTCTGAAGTGCCTTAGAAGCCTTTTCCCCATTGTCTTGAATATTGGCAGTTGCCTTCCTTTTAGTTATGCAAATTTCTAAAGCTTGCTTGTATTCCTCCCCTGAAAATGGGCTTTTCCTTTCTACAACATGGCCAGGCTGTAAATTTTCCAAACTTTTATGCTCTGCTTCCCTTTTAAATATAAGTTCCAGTTTCAGGTCATTTCTTTGCTCACATATATGAGCATAGGTTGTTTAGAAGTGGCCAGGTCATATCTTGATTGCTTTGTTGCATAGAAATTTCTTCTGCCAGATACAGTAGATCATCACTCTCATGTTCAAAGTTCCACAGATCCCTAGAGCAGGAGCACAATGCAGCTGGAATCTTTGCTAAAGCATAACAAAAGTGATCTTTATTCCAGTTCCCAATAAATTTCTCATTTCCATCTGAGATCTCCTCAGCCTTGACTTCATTGTCCGTATCACTATCAAATTTTTGCTCCCAACAATTTAGCAAGTCCCTAGGAAGTTCAAAATGTTCCTTAATCTTCCTTTCTTCTGAGCCCTTCACACTCTTTCAGCTTCTGCCTGTTTTCTGGGTTGCTTTCAGGTTTTCAGGTATATTTATAGCAATACCCCACTTCTGGTACCAATTTTCTGTGTTAGTTTTTACACTATTATAAAGAAATACCCAAGACAGGGTGATTCATTAAGAAAAAAGGGGTTTAATTGGCTCACAGTTCCACAGGCTGTACAGGAAGCATGATGTTGGCATATGCTTGGCTTCTCGGGAGGCCTGAGGACACTCACAGTCATGGTGGAAAGCAAAGGGGAAGCAGGCATGTATTCTTACATGGCTGGAGCAGGAACAGGAGGTGGTGTGGGGGAGATTCCATACACTTTTGAACAACCAGATCTCTTGAAAACTCATTATCATGAGGACAGTACCAAGGGAGAAATCTGACTCCAAAATCACTGCCCACCAGGCTCCACCTCCAACACTGGGGGTTACAATTTGACATGAAATTTGGGAGAGGTCACAGATCCAGACCATATCACCAGTTGAATGCCAGAAAGGTGTATTTTGGAGACATGATTTTGTTCAATAGGTGGTCTTTTTAACTAACCTACTGTTTCTTAGTTAAAATTACTGAGTTCAGGGTGAAGCCCATTAAATAAGGCAAAGAAAGCATCCTGTGTCTGGTTATACAGTATATCTCTTGAGCTTATATCTCCTATTAACTGAAATTTTGCATCCTTTGAGCAACGTCTCCTGAAGCCTTTCCTCTCCACAGCCCCTGCCAACCACTATTCTACTCTCAACTTCCATGAGATCAACTTTTTTAGATTCTATATATTAGTGAGATTACTGGCATTTGTCTTTCTGTGCTGGACTTATTTCACTTAGCATAATATCCATATGATCGTAAATGACAGGATTTAGTTCTTTCTTAAGGGTTAATAGTATTGAATTGTGCATGTATGCCACGTTTTCTTGACATATCTGTTGATGCAAATGACAGGATTTAGTTCTTTCTTAAGGGTTAACAGTATTGAATCGTGCATGCATGCCACGTTTTCTTTACACATCTGTTGATGCACACTTGGGTTGGTTCTACATCTTGGCTGTTGTGAATAGCACTGCAGTGAATGTGGGAGTGCAGTGATCTCTTCAGCACACTGATTTCATTTTCTTTGAACACATAGCCAGTAGAATTCCTGAATATGGTAGTTTTATTTTTAAGTTTTTCAGAAACCTCCATACTATTTTCCATAATGGCTGTACCAATTTCCATTCTTACCAACAGAGTGTAAATGTTCTCTTTTCTTCACATCCTCTTCAGTACTTGTTATCTTTGGTCTTTTTGATAATAACCATTCTAACAGGTGTGAAGTGATATCTCATTGTATTTTTAACTTGCATTTCTCTGATGATTAGTGATGTTGAGACTTTTTTTTTTGTTTATGTTTTTTTCTGAGATACTCTTGCTTTGACGGCCAGGCTGGAATGCAGTGGCACAATCTCTGCTCACTGCAACCTCTGTCTCCCAAGCTCAAGCACTTCTCCTGCCTCAGCCTCCTGAGTAGCTGGGACTATAGGCATCTGCCACCACACCTGGCTAATTTTTGTATTTTTAGTAGAGACAGGGTGTCACCATGTTGGCCAGGCTGGTCTCTAACTCCTGACCTCAGGTGATCCACCTTCCTTGGCCTCCCAAAGTGTTGGGATTACAGTTGTGAGCCACCGTGCCCAGCTGAGCAATTTTTAGTATACTTTTTGGCTCTTTGTATATCTTCTTTTGAGAAATGTCTATTCAGGTTTCTTGCCTATATTTTAATCAAGTTATTCTATTTCTTACCATTGAGTTGTTTGACTTCCTTATGTAGTTTGGATATTAACCCCTTGTCAGATGCATAGTTTGAAAATATTTTCTCTCATTCCTTAGGTGGTCTCTTCACTCTGTTGATTGCTTCTTGTACTCTGTAGAAACTTTTCAGTTTGATGTAATCCCATTTGTCAATTTTTGATTTTGTTGCTGATGTTCTTGGAGTCACATCCAAAAATGATCCAGGCCAATGTCATGGAGCTTTTCCCGATGTTTTCTTCTAGTTTTATAGTTTCAAGTTTTATGTCAAAGTCTTTAATCCATTTTCAGTTGATTCTTAAAAATTTGATATGAGAAAGGGGAGAAAGGGTCTAATTTTATTCCTCTGCATTTGGATGTCCAGTTGCCCCAACATGACTTATGGAAAAGACTGTGCTTACCCTATTGTATGTTTTTGGCACTTTTGTTGAAACTTAATTGACCATAAATATGTTTATTTATTTATGGGCTCTCTATTCTGTTCCACTGGTCTATGTGTCTGTTTTTATGCCAGTACCATGCTGCTTTGATTATTACATCTTTGTAGCAGATTATGAAGTCAGTCAGTTTGATCCCTCCAGCTTTGTGATTTTTGCTCAAGAACCTAGATTGCTTTGGCTATTCAGGGTCATTTGCAGTTCTATACAAATTTCAGGATTGTTTTATCTATTTCCGTGAAAAAATGTTACAGGAATTTTGATGGGGAGTCCATTGAATGTGTAGATTGCTTTGGGTAGTATGGACAATTTAACAATATTAATTCTCCCAATCCTTGAACACAGGATTTTCATTTATTTGTGTCTTCTTCAATTCCTTTCACCATTGTATTACAGTTTTCAGTTTAGAAGCTTTCATCTCTTTGGTTAAATTTATTCCTAAGTATTTTATTTTATTTTGTAGCTATTGTAAACGGGATTGTTTCTTGTTTTCTTTTTTGGACAATTTGTTGCTCGTGTGTAGAAATGCCCCTGATTTTTGTATATTGATTTCATATCATGTATGTTTACCAAATTTGCATATTAGTTCTAACAGTTTTTTGGTGGAATTTTAGGGTTTTCAATATATAAGATCATGTAGTCTGCAAACAGGGACAATTCAACTTCTTTTTTTTTTGCCCACAATTTAGATGCTTTCCATTTCTTTCTCTTGCCTAATTGCTTTGGACTTCCAGTACTGTGTTGAATAAAAGTAGTGAGAGTGGCCATGCTTGTTTTGTTTCTGAAAAAAAGCCTTCAATTTCTTTTGCCAGTGTACAGGCATACTTCGTTTTGTTGCACTTCACTTTATTGCACTTTGGAGAAGTGAATTTTTTACAAATTGAAGGTTTGTGGCATTGAGCAAGTCCACTGGTGCCATTTTTTTCCCAACAGCCTGTGCTCACTTTCTCAGCATTTTTAGCAATAAAGTATTTTTAAGATATGTACATTTTTTAGACATAATGCTGTTGCATACTTAATATAATCTAGTATAAACATAACTCTTGTAGGCACTGGGAAGCAAAAAAAATCATGTGGCTCTTTCAAAATTAGCTTTATTGCAGTGATCTGGAACTGAACACACAATATCTCTGAGGTATGCCTTTATGATGTTAGTTGTGGATTAGTCATCTGTGGCTTTTATTGTGTTGAGGTACACTTCTTCTGTACCTAATTTGTCAAGAGTTTTTATCATGAATGAATATTGAATTTTGTTAAATGCTTTCTGCATCTATTGAGATGATCATATGGTTTTTAATCCTTCATTCTCTTAATATGGTGAATCATACTTATAGATTTGTGTATGCTGCGCCATTGTTGCATTCTGGGAAAAGACACAAATAAAATCAGAAACGAAAGAGAAGACATTACAACAGATACCACAGAAATACAAAGGATTATAAGAGACTACTGTGAAAAATTACATGCCAACAAATTGGACCACCTAGAAGAAATGGATAAGTTGCTAGACACATACAATTTACTAAGACTGAATCATGAAGAAACAGAACATCTGAATAGATCAATAATGAGAAAGGAGATTGGAATCAGTAATAAAACATCCCCCATCCAAGAAAAGCCCAAGACCTGATGGCTTCACTGCTGAATCTTACTGACAATTATAGGAGAACTAATACCCATCCTTTTCAAACCCTTCCTAAAACATGGCAGAAGAGAGAATACTTCCAAACTCATTTCACAAGGCCAGCTTACCCTGATACCAAATCAGGCAAGGACACACTACAAGAAAAGAAAATTACAGACCAATATCCCTGATGAACATAGATGCAAAAATCCTCAACAAAATACTAGCAAACCAAATTCAACAGCATATTAAAAGAATTACCATGACCAAGCGGGATTTTCCTAGAGATGTAAAGTAAAAATTAGTGAGTTTAATTTTTAGATAATTTATTTTGTTTCTGAAGGATCTTTCTAAAATATAGAAAAAAATTATGAAAATATTGAGGCACTGATATCCTGATTTTATTATCAAAATCTTCTAATGAAACATTTAGAAGAATAGTGCTATTCAAATATTCCTTCCCACTTCCCACTGCCAGCTGTGCCATCGGTATCTTTGTCAACTAGTTTCTCAGCAGTGCAGGGCACCATGGACATTTAAGGATACAAGGTAAAGGGATTGCAAAGTCAAAATTGCGGATTCCGTGAAAGAGTCAGCATTGAATGGAGTTGATGAAAATAACATGGCAGGCTCTTAGGTAAAACCATTACTGATTAAAGATTTGGCAGAAATAGACCTAATAATTTTAGAAGAGAAAATGACAAGATTCAGGAAGGAGCTTCAGAAGAGAGAAGATTTGCATGTGAAGGATTAAAGAAGGCCTTGGGAATGCATTGAAGAGCCTCTTGATCATCTGCAACACAATGGAAGTTGAATGAATACCACAATGCAGTTTTCAATCTGGCACATATTAACCATGCTCATGTCCTGTGACCTATCCAATTGGTTCCTATGTCTGTTGTAGCTTGTAGTACTGTCAGAGGCGTGTGAACCAGAGCAACTCTATCTTAAACAGGAGCTGGGTAAAATGAGGCTGAAAGCTACTGGGCTGCATTCCCAGACAGTTAAGGCATTCTAAGTCACAGGATGAGATAGGAGGTCAGCACAAAATACAGGTCATAAAGACCTTGCTGATAAAACAGTTTGCAGTAAAGAGGCTGGCCAGAACCCACCAAAACCAAAATGGCCATGAGAGTGACCTCTGGTTGTCCTCACCCCTATACTTCCACCAGCGCCATGACAGTTTACAGATGCCATGGCAATGTCAGGAAGTTACCCTATGTGGCGTAAAAAGGGGAGGCATGAATAATCCACCACTTGTTTAGCATATCATCAAGAAATAACCATAAAAATGGGCAGCCAGCAGCCCTCAGGCTGCCCTGTCTATGGAGTGGCCATTCTTTTATTCCTTTACTTTCTTAATAAACTTGCTTTCACTTTGCACTGCGGACTCGCCCTGAAGCCTTTCTTGTTTGAGATCCAAGAACCCTCTTTTGGGATCTGGATCGGGACCCTTTTCCTGTAACAGTACTGGCCACAGTTCTCTACCCCTTCCTGTTATGGAGACTAGGATCAGCCAAAGGAGAACAAACAGGCTGTTTATTTAGAGCTTGTGATAACAAGGAATTCAGCTCCACCACCCGCATTCAGCAGGGGCTCAGCAGCAGAGGGGAGCAGGAATGCTGTAGAGGGGAGGAAGGAAAGCTTCTAGGGTGTCCTGACTGGAGTTTGACAGCATGGGGCTGGCTCATGCAAAGTGAGCATCTCATGCCAGTGGTTTGGGGAACATATCTGGCTTTCTCTGGTTGGTCCTAATTTGGAAGCAGGGGCAAAATATACAGAAACTGGGTGTTGTGGACCTGGAAGGATACTGAGGCACAGCTTAGGCAACAAAGAATTTATCTGAGCCAAATTTGAGTGACTGTAGCCCGGGAAAGGCTTCCAGGCTACTTTGGGAAGCGCGGCAGAAAACAAGGGCGGATTCCAAATTTTTAAAGAGAAAAAGGACAAATCAGGAGAGGAGGCAACTGCAAAAGTTGTTTTTAAACTCTTACAATGGGTTTGATTGCTGTTAAGCAGCCCTGGAGCTGAGGGCTGGTTTAACTCTAAGAGGTGCGCATGGTGAGGGAGAAGGCCACATAGTAGATGCCTGGGCAGCTGGTCAGGCAGGGAGTTGCAGCCTGGGGTGGAGCATTCTCCACTTACAGGTGTCTGAGGCTCAAGCCCAAGTGGCCTCCCACCTCCAGCTTAGGCCTCTTGACTACCTGGTCGGAGGCTTCCCTGGTCAGGCTGTTCACCAGCTCCGGATGTTCCAGGCCAGTTGCTTGGAGAGCCTGGCCTGCCTTCTCCAGCTTCGGAGGCTGCAGTGAGCGCTCCGCTGACAAACCCGGCCTGGACTCTGGCTGTCATCTGTCTGTATGTTGTCTCTCGATGCTTCCGGGCTTGTGTTGTTATGGAGTGTTGCAATAACGCTGCCCTCCAGCCCTGCTCACCTCCAGACTCAGTGGTTTCAGACATTCGGCTTCACTGGATTTAGGAGTCCTGGCCGGCCTGAGCAGAAGCTTGTTTTGATCCTAGCTGATGACTTACTGTATGAAGAGGCAATCTGCTGAAGAAGAAACCCAAAGCAGCTAACGTTTGAACAGAGCCGCAGGCTGCTGGCTAACCAGGGCTGGCCTGGGCCGGGGCCACTCAGCTGTAGGGCCCCAAAGCTCTTCATCCTCCAGCAACCCAACCCAGCCGTGCTCCTCCGCGGCACCTGCTGTGAACCTTGGCTGGTGTGTTTGCTAACATGCCACCCATCGAAGCAAGACACATGGCTGAGCCCAGGCTTCGAGGGGGAGGGGCCGTACAGCTGCCTGGCAGAGCGCAGGCAGGCCTCCCCACTGCACTCTGCCCAGCGACTGTGGTTTTCCCATTCCTCCATCTGGGTGTGGCTGCATGAGGAAAGTGAAAATGGTTAGATATCAAGAGAAAATTGCTTCTTGGATGGTTTGGTAATTGCCATGTATGAAACACAGCCAACACACCATTACTACTTTTACTATTTACTATTTTTTTTTGAGACAGGATCTTGCTCTGTCCCCCAGGCTGCAGTGCGTGGCAGCATTGTGGCTCACTGCAGCCTCAACCTCCTGGCCTCCAGCCACCCTCCCCGCTCAGCCTCCTGAGTAGCTGGGACTATAGGCAAGTGTCACCATACCCAGCTAATTTAATTTTAATCTTTTTTTTTGGTAGAGGCGGGGTCTCACTATTGCTGCTGGAGCTGGTCCCAAACTCCTGGCCTCAAGTGATCCTCCCACCTTAGCCTTCCAAGTCGCTGGGATGACAGGTGTGAGCCACTGCATATGACCTGTTACTACCTTTTAAACAAGCTCTTAGTCCACAAGGCCAGAATTTATGAATTCATAGATAGAATATTTAAAATGAGGCCACCGGACTACTTTTCTGTGGTTTACATATCTGTTTAATTTTCACAATACGGAGATAATTTGGAAGCAAATGTTTTTGTGGAAGTTTTAAGTGTCATAGCTGGCTCTTTCATTTGTAGTGTATTTAAGGATTTATTTTCAACATCCACAGGGAAAAATGTATTCCTTTGATTAGAACTGGACTCAGTTTCCCAGCTAGGACCCTTTAGTAACTGTCTTGCTGATGGGTTCTACTTCCCCCATATTAAACCCTGTGTAGTAACTGTCAGTCTTTATTACCCTTAAAATGAATCTATAAAGGAATGGGGTTTAGACTGTATTGAAGGTCAGCAGGTGCGCGCTTCTGGACGCCGGTGCGCGCCGCCTGCACAGGAAGCCCTGCAGCCCAGCCTGGGGGAGACCCCGCAGCTGAGCCCGTCCTGCCGCGACTGCCCTGAGATGCGCCCTTGCTGGGAGACACTTAACCGGGAACGTTCATCCACTAAGACAAATGTTCTGCTCAAAACCTTTACCTCGTGGACACTTTATTAATTGAAAACGTTGTAGTTTTATGCAAGTAGAAATACTAAAAGAAATAAAAGAATAAAACACGCAAGTATCATTTCTGTCTGTTTCTGAAGTTGTTCTGTTTTATTTTAACAGTCTCCGTGGTTTGGTCGTGGCATATTTTAATCAACGTTTTTATTCGTGTCCTTTCCTGTGTCAGTCCCGGCGCAGCCAGTGTGGATCCGTGTTTATTCCTTGAACTAGGACTTTTCTGAATGCGCTGCGCCAGGAATGCAGCTCCAGGGTCACCCCGCTAAGCGCGGTGCCGTCGCGGAGGCTGCGGGGCTGACACCCTGCCGGGGCGGGGGACACCGAGGCCAAGAAGACCCGCCGGCAAGGCGGGCGGAGAGGGCAGAGGTCCCAGCAGGGCACGGGACGGAGATCCGAACCCAGATCGCTGCGCTGCAGGGAGGGGACGGGCCGCGGGCAGGTGCGGGGCGCGTGGCGGGGGTGGCTGCAAGGACCAGGCTGGAGCCGGGACTCGGAGGCGCTGGGCCGGGTAGAGAGCCGGGGCGGGGTGGGGGGGAGGCGGGGAAGGTGGAGGGGCGGGGAAGGGGGCGGGGGTCGGGGTGGGGGTCGGGGTGGGGGACGCGGGGGGGAGCTCCTTGGAGAAAGTCGTCAGCGTGGAGAGGGGGTTTTGGATTCCGTGTGTGACGGTGACTTTTCTGCAGGGTTTTGGCCCCCACGCGTCACCGCAGAGGCCCCTCAGCTGAACAGAGCAAGGCGGCCGGGCCCTTTCCTTCTGCGGGTGCCGCCGTCCGGGTCCTGAGCCCCGGGGCCAGCGCCAACGCAGGAGGGGCCCGGGAGGCCAAGGCCGCCTTGGTGTTTCCCTCTTGGGTTCTGTGATGATAAATTCCGCCCAGCGTGTTTGCTGACCCTAAACCGGCCCACTCCCAAATTGTGGTTCTCGAGGATTCCGGGTCGTGGGCGCTGACACGTGCGGGGTGGAGCCTGCTGACTGTGGAGGGGCGTCCGCTGGCCACATCTGAGTCTGAATCCAAACATATATATAAAGTGCATATATGTACATGTGTGTATATGTATATATACAGATGCACTTTTTATAAGTGGAAAACACAGTTTTACTGGAATCCAAAATAGTTTTTGCCTGTTTTCTTAACTGTTTATCCTCACCACGCCACCCGCACAGTACCCACCCGGAGTGGGCACCAGAAGGATGTTTGTGGAATTCATAATCTCTCCTGGTAGAAGTACATTAAACTACTTTGTGGGAGGTGAAGTAACAAGAGGTTTTCTCCTGGAATCAGGAGAGATTCTGAACGAAAAGGTGAACGTATCAGTTTTCAAATGTTATAGTAATTCATTCATTGGAAGGAAATGTTCTCACCACAGTGTAACACAGTTTGGGTTTTACAAGTAAAAAGACAGGTTCGCATCTGGGCTCCATCACTTACTGGGTGCGTGTGGGCTTGGGCAAGTTAATGGACTTATTTTGTGCCTCTGTGTCCTCATCTGGAAATCTGAAGTGGTAATATCTGCTCGGGGGATTGTTGGAGGGATTGTGAAGCCCTTTGCCAGAACCTAGTGGGCAGGACGCGCTCAGGAAACGCAGTGTCCTTGGTTCTTCCATCCCAGAAGGTGGACGATGAGACGCACCACCTGGGTACAATGAGAGTTTATGTGGCAACTGTGTTCAACGCCGTTCCTTATCCATGTTCATCTGGGGCAAAAACTACCCAGGAAAGAAATAGGTTGTTGTAGAATCGTTAAATGCTATTGAAACTTTGTTTTGATACAATTTGGTTGGGTATGGATATACCACAGAAAAATTGTTTTTAAACTAAGAAAATAGAGACAAATGAACATGTTTTATTTGAACATACATCATTCCATTTAAACTTTGCAAAGATCTAATTTAGCAAGCTGAAACCACAGGTTTTCAAACAATGGCAATTTCAGAACTTGTGGTATGCGAGTTTTATGTCTTTTCCTCATTATGTAAAGCTCCTCATTCTTTGAGAATGTAGTAAAGTTCTATCATTTCAGACATCAGAATTAGCATTGAAAACATGGGATTCTTTATCTGTATTGATGAAAGTAATTTATTGTTTGCTGTGTCAAACACAGCATGCTATTTGTCACATTGTGGTTTGTGTATCTTTCTAGAAGCTTTCAACTTTGATCTGAGGCAAAGTACACTCAGTAGCACAGATGACAGAGTAAAAAAAAAAAAAAAAAGTCAGCGATCTGCATTGTCACTCACAGAGACTCTAAATCAACAAGCACGGAGACGCTGAGTAAAAAGCCACCTGACTTTAAAGAGGCTTGTACGTTCTTGTGAGAGAGCAGACCTCTGCTTTTCTCGGGGGAGACAAAGGTGTAGAACAATTTATTAGTTAAAGATCAGGTTCACTGTGTGCAACCCAAAGGCACCTCCTTAAGGCCAGAGCCTGGTCCTGGCCTGCAGCCTTAGGTAAACACTTGCATTTAAAAGACCGCGCAGAGCCGGGACTCCATGCACATAAAGGCGGCTTTCTTCAACTGTCATCAGAGTGGATTTTAGAACGTGCTTTTAATACTTACAAGGTTGATGTTTGCCTTTAAAAAAATGCTATTTGAGATCGTTTCTTATTTAACTTTCACCTTGGCGTGCCTTTTACCTGATTCGTGGCAGCGTTAAGGAAACTCACCTTGTTGTGAGACCAGACGAAGATTTAGAGCAGTGTCGCACTGTGTGACCTTTTAGAAGTCAAGGCTCCACCAAATCCTTGTTTAAACAACGTAAAAACGGGATGAAAAGCAACAGCATATAATCTTAATCTGAACATTTGGTCTCAGATTCTTTTTATTGCGCTCAGGTTGATTATTCTGTGAGATAAATTAATCGTGTCCCAGGATAGCTGTGTACTCCCATTTCCTTTCTGATTTTTAACAGACAATGGCTCAGATCAATAAAACGGCAAAATAAAGAGGTTTGGAATGTGGAATATTGTTGTATAGCTAAGTCTGTATTCTTCTAGAGAATGGTTCTCAAAAGAAATTCAGCTAGGCTGTTAGATCTGCGTTTGCAGAGTTAATTATTTGTAGGAATTTTGAACTTGTATATTAAAATGATCATTAACAGCTGCAGAATAATGCATGGCACAGATGCGACGATTTATTCAAGCATTCCTCTAGTTATTGGCATTCTATTATATGTCTTGCAGTAATAATAGTCCTGTCAATTTATATTTATGTACCTGGTGTATTTTAATTCAAGTATATTGAGCTAAAAAACACATACACTTTTAAAATTTTATAATTCTGAGTTTTAGCAAATGCAAACTGTCCTTGTAGCTACCATCAAAATCACAACTGACAACATACCCATCATCACAGAGTTTCCTTGTGTCCGTGTGCAGCCAGCATCTCCCATCATGCCCACGTGGGACTGTCTGGTTGCAGGAAAACAAGCTCAGGGCTCCCACTGATTCTACATGATGGTGAGTTGTATAATTATTTCATTATATATTACAATGTAATAATAATGAAAATAAAGTGCACAATAAATGTAATGTGCTCAAATCATCGCCACACCACTCCATCCCAGGTCCATGGAAAAACTGTCTTCCACGAAACTGGTCTCTGGTGCCCAAAAGATTGGGGACCCCTGTTCTAAGCTTTCTCTGATGAAATCGCCCTTTAGTGAGCTTTCCCGTGTAACACAGATGTATCCGTACTCTGTGTCCACTGCAGAAGTCTATCCACAGAGATTCCCGTTACCAGTTTTCCAACTGTATTCCTTCCAAGTCCTGGACCATCTGTCTGTACTGATGGCTACTGCTCCCGCTGTCTCGGGCCATGTTCTCTTCGGGGCAAAATGAACAGACAGGTGCTTTGCTCGGAGTCCTGCCCGCTGTGAGGGCTTCCCTTAACGCTGTCCTTCAGAGCTGTTTCTCCATTTTTGGACAGCTGTAGTAGGTATTGTGCACAATTATCTTTAAACGAGGCCTGAACCTTCTGTTTCTCAGAGGGTGGCAGGGTGCTCTTCACGAGGCTGCAGGCATGGTTGACAGAGGGTGCAACGCGGCAGAGGGGAGCGGCGGGGATCTGAGCCACGTGCTCATGCGGCTGTGCTTCACAGTCATCTTGGGTGGAGCCCGTTTTGCCCCTTCAGCTCGAGGACGGAGGGCTGCAGTGGCTTTGTAGTCAGACAACACCCAGCTTATGGTGAAGAGTAAGAACAGAGGAGCAATGGGGCAAACTCTCCCTCCCTCCCTGCAAAAAAGAAGTCTGAAGTTTTAAAGAATAATAAATCAGATCTGTGAAGATGCTATTGATAAATTAAAATGAACAGACACTCTCTCAAGGAAGCAGTAAGCTGTGTTTCTTGTCACTAGGTCTTATATACCTTACCTCAGGAATTTAAAAGCTTAGCTATTACTTGCATCCAACATTCTTTTTACCTTTACCTGGTAAAGGTGTCTGTCTGTGCTGCTACAATAGCATACCTGAGACTGGGTCCTTTACAAAGAATGGAAATTAACGTGCTCACAGTTCTGAAGGCTGGAAGTCCAAGATCAAGGTGCTGGCATCTGGCATGAGCCTTCTGCTATGTCCTTGGTGATTCTGATGCGCTAGAGCTGCAGGACCACTGGAGGAAGACAAGAGAGCCGGCTTCCTCCAGCAAGCCCCTTGGCAAGGGCATTTAGTCTCGTGGCCTGGTCGCCTCTTAAAGACCCACTTCTTAATACTGTCCCATGGGCAACGCCTGGGTTTGGGAAGGAGCATGTTCAAAGCTATGTGATTTTGGTTGTATACAGCACGGCTGTATCATGCTAGGCAGAAATATGATCTTACACTGTCTTTGGAGATTAAATATGGTTTAAGGAGATGTGTATGGGTACCAAAGTGACAAGGGGTAAACTTGGGATGGTGGATTTTGGGTATCAAGGTGACAAGGTATTAAGGTGTGCCCAGATAGCTGGCAAAGCACCATTTATTCTCATGCTTCAGTGGGCACTGGGCATGGCCCTCTGGTGTTAGATTAGGATGATTGTGCTGCCCCGGGGGTGTCTGTGAGGAAGTTTCCAGAGGAGACTGGTGTAGGAGTCAATGGACTGAGTGGGGAAGATCTGCCCTCAATGTGGATGGCGTCCTCCAATCAGCTAGGGCAGAGGGGGATGGAGCACAAATGCAGAGGAAGGGTAGATTCTGGCCCCTCTCCCAGAGCTGGGATGCTGTGTCTCCTGGTGTGCCATTGGACGTTGGAACTCCAAGCTCTATGGCATTTGGACTCTGGGACTCCCGCCAGCCCCTGTGCACCACCTTCTCCGGTGCTTGGGCCTCTGCCTCACACTGAGAGTTGCAGCACGGGCTTCCCTGGTTCTGAGGCCTTTGGATGCGGTCTGAGCCATGCTGCCAGCTTCCCGGGTCTCCAGAATGCAGATGGCCTGCTGTGGGCCTCCCCAGCTTCCATAATCAAGTGTGCCAATTCTCTGATGAATACCTTTCGGTTCTGTCTTGAGAAGCTTGGCTGAAACACTAGGCATTACAATTCCGAAGGTGGTCTCTATTTCCTTCTTTAAATCACACATGCAAAGTTCAGTGACAGGATGTGTGTAAAAGGCCAGAGTCTACAGGCATTCCCACACAAAAGGCTTTAGTGGCTCCAGGGAATTCCCTCAGTAAAAGTTAACACTGGGCACCTACTGTGTCCCAGGCCCTGTGCTGGGCAGCGGGGGACAGCAGCAGGTAGGAAACTGAGGTCCCTGCTCTGCGGAGCTTAAAATTTAGTGTAAGGCAAGGTTGAGTCTCACCCCAAGAAAGCAGTGGGCAGACTGCAGTGCACAGTCCTGCTCCAGGCCCATTTGACAGCTCAGCAGACCCGGGAGGAGCAGCATCTACAGGGGCTTTCTGACTGTCTTGGTCAACATTTAACCCATGACTGAGGAGGAGCATTAAAGAATGCCCAGTGCATTTGGGAATTACACAAAGCTGGGAGAAATAGCAAATGCCTCACCTGTCGCTCATGATAGAATAGAGAAGCTGCCGGGAACTGATGCTAAACCTTCCGCTGAACATTGGAATCACTTGGGAGCTTGAAAAGCACCCCAGTGCAGTCAGATGCTTCTGGAACAGGCCCCAGTGTGTGCGTCTAAGCAGTCTTCATCTTCCGTGCGTCTTCATCTTGTCTGTCCGTCTGTCTCCACTGGGCGCTGGCCATGCTTTCTCCATGGCAGTTCTCAGACTTCATCCTCACAGCAGCAGCAGCAACTGGGAACTTGTTAGACATTCAGATTCTCGAGCCCCACTCCAGGCTCAGTGAATCAGAAACTCTAGGAAGGGGACCCAGAAATCCACCCTTTAATGAACTCAGGTGACTCTGATGCAGCTAAAAGCTGGAGAACCACCTTCCTGGAATACCCTTTTCACCCCAGATAGTACTCATCTTGCAAGACTTGGCTCATGTGCCCTCCCTTACAGGACATCCCAGCGCCCCTAACTCTGGGTCCACACAGAGAAGTCCTAGCACGTCAGGTAGGAAATCGTGATGATGACTTTATGTCTGTGTCTCTGCTAGATCTTGGATTTCCTGAGGGAAGGGATTTTTTTTCCTATTCATCTTCATACTCTGGAGCCTAAAGTAGTACCTGAAACCTATTGGGAACTTCAAACTAGTCTTTCTCTTCTAGTGACAAAAGAAGAAAGTTCTGGCTGCAGTGCTGAGCCTCTGAGCAGCTGCCAGTTCTTGCCCCAGGGCTTCGTGCCCTCTGGCTCCGGCTTGCTGCCAGCTCCTCCGCTTTTCTTTCTGAATTCGGAAACAGAAGTGGGGCTAAGTAGCTCCCCCAGCGAGGCGCATACCAGGTGCTCGGTAGGCACAGATGCAGCTACCGACTGAATCTCTAAGCACCGGCACGTGCAAGTTCAGCTCTCCAGCTTCCAATGCAGCGAAGATTTAAGGAGGAGTCTCAAGACGTAGTTGTGGAGTTTTAGGACAAGGGAATTCTATTTATGTATTTTTGTCTCTAATTTGTCTTCTGTAAGCCATATGCCTCAAATGGGGATTAGGTTAGAATCTAGTTTTTAATGTTCTAAGTGTAAGAATACTGAAAAATCCAATCTGGTTTATTTTTCCTTCTAAGCACCGATCGATGCTGTGCTAGAACATTCTCTTGGTGTGTGCGAGGACTCATCTCCACAGCTGTTCACTTTATTTAGCCCTCTTGCTTCTATTAAAATGGACAGTTTTACAAGGCAAATTTTTTTAATATTGGAAAGGATACTAGAAAGAAACACATATTTACTGAGCATTTCCTACTCACCAGGCACTATTTTAGGTGATTTTGCATAAATTGTCTTATTTAATCCTCATCATTTTACCTTTTAAAATGGGAAGCACATTCTATGTTTAAAAAAAAAAACCAACCAAGCCAGAGTTAGAGAGTTTAAGAGACTTGTTCAGGTCAGAGACGTAATACGTGGTAGTGGTAGAATTGTAAATGTTTATTCAGAACTCAGAGATAGGTTTGTGTTCAGTACTTTTTCCATATACTAAGCTTGTAGGAGGTCCATGAAATAAAAATTAATTTAAATGTTCAATTCTGGTTTATTGACACCGATAAGTTGGTGTGAAGCAATTTTAAATTGTTTCTAATTTTAAGGAATGACAGTGATGTCATATTTAGTGCGAAGAAATCCTATAATTCTAAAGACTACATTTATGCCAAGATTAATTACTTCCTAGTGTTCTGTTTATTAGGACTTGACCAAAACCAGAATTTTCCAGATACAGTGTTTTCTTTAGCAGGAAAAGAATCACTAGCTGAAACCATTCTCAGACTATTCTGACCTGGCTAAGATGGTGTCATAAACGCTGGGCTTCCCTCTAAGCACTTTGGCCCAGAGTTCAGTTTCAAACAATGGGCGGTGCAGAACTGGGCGTTCCGAAATACTCGACAGCTTTCCTGTTTGCTCACTGGGGCGGGTAGATAAAGCCTCGCCTAGGTGCCTCTTATCTCTAGAATTCTGTAGATGTGTTAGGGGGCTGGGAGCCCGTGAACGCGTCCCTGGGATGGACCAGGGCTTTTCCTGCCTTCCAGCGCGCCTTCCTTGTAAGATATTAAAGAGGAAACAAACCCAATAAGCAGGGAGTCTTGAGTGCTGTCTCCTGTAATACTCGCAGATGGGTGGAGAATATGTAACAGCATAAAAGTCCCCTTGGGAACAACTAGGATTGCATGGCTCATCATCCTTACTTTGCAGAAGAGTGAATTGAGGAGTAAATTGGACAAGGCTGCAGATGGTTTATGATCAGCTCGAAGTCCACTCATCTGAGCTAATAATGATCCCACAACACCTTCAGGGGGCCTGTCATTTAAATTAAGAAGACTCGCTTAGCATCGACAAAACCACGCGGAAGGACGAAGCCTCTGTCCGTTCAACAGGAAGTCAGAGGGAGGACGGGCCCGGGCAGGAAGTCAGAGGGAGGACGGGCCCGGGCAGGAAGTCAGAGGGAGGACGGGCCCGGGCAGGAAGTCAGAGGGAGGACGGGCCCGGGCAGAGGCTCCGGAAACTCCTCCGGGCACCTGCGGGCGGGACCGTACTGCGTGCTCGGGGCCAGGGGGAGCCCGGCTGGACCGCAGCGGCCGCAGTGGGAGGACCGCGACCCGGGGAAGCGCGTGGGGGCGTGGCGGAGCCCGCGGGCTGCAGGGCCTGGGCCGGTGTCCCTGTCCTTCGTCCTCCATAAGATCCCACGGACGCTTAGGAGGCATCGTGTTCCCCGCGCTGGTCTCTGTATTTCCGCAACGATTTCTAAATACTTGTTTTGCCACCACAGACCTTCCCATTCGGGTTTTCTTTCCGTGTGTAAACACACCCGCCTTTCCAGCCACTCCGGGGCCTCCTGAGGCTGGAGGCCCGTCTCCCATCTGCAGCCCGGCCTGGGGGTCGGGGCGCGCGTGGCCTCGTGGGGGAGCGCGGGGCGCCCTGTGTCTGGGGGGCTGGCTGAGGGAGGCCAGGGAAGGGGAGACGCCCGGGGCGCGAGGCACGTCGGGGGAGCGGCGCTTGAGCTCGGGCCGCCCCGGGCCGCCTCCGCCCCGCTTGCAGACCCTCCCGTCTGGCCCCCCACGCGCGTCCGCGGACCCCCGCCCTCGCCGCTGTCCCGAGCCCTACACGGCGGGCCTCTTTCTCCGGGTCCCTGCCTGGGCCGAGCCGGAACTCCCGGGCCCCCACCCCGGCTTTTCCTCCGAGCCCGTCCGGGGCTCGCTCTTCTACGCGGGTGGGTCGCGGGGGCTGAGTGGATGGGGCCGCGCGTCCTCTCCCTGCCCGCCTTGCTCTGGGGCTCGGAGGTCACGGCGCACATGGCCTTTGCGTGAGGTGAGACGGGAAACCGGGGCTCCGGCAGGAGACGCGCGGCCCCACCCAAATTTTGCTGCGGAGCTTTGCTCCGCGCGAGTGGGCGCGGGGAGACGCGGCCGCGAGTCTCAGAGGCGCTGGGAAGGTGGAACCCACGGGAGCTGCGGATGCCGCCCGTGGGGCAGAGCGGACAGGAGGCCTCGAGGGGAGCCCAGGAACGTGGGCCCGGGGCCAGGTTGCGGGGTACCGTGGGCCGGGCGAGGAGGTGCCGGGTGAGGGGAGCAGGGCGTGCCCAGGTGTGGGGGACTGGGCCGTCCCCCAGTGAGGTGGGGCGGGGAGGTGCCCAGGTGAGGGGGTGCTGGGTTGGTGCCCAGGTGAGGTGCCCATGTGAGGGGGGCTGGGCAGTGCCCAGGTGCCAGCAGTGGAGTGGTGCACTGCACAGGTGTGGGGGGGGTAGGGCGGTGCCCAGGTGGGCGGGGCCATGCTCAGGTACCAGCAGTGGGGTGCCAAGGTGTGGGCACGGAGTGGTATCCAGGTGCCCAGGTGCTGTGCCAGGTGCAACTTGGCTGCAGGAGTGGAGTGAGGAGGGTGCTGTGCGGGGAAAGGCAAACTGATTTCTGCAAGAGAAAGCAAACTTTCTTCTTCCCTACAGATGAATAAGATATAATTAATTACATAATTATACTTATTTAGTTATAGAGATAAGAATAATTTTTATTCTTTAGTTAAGGGCTCCCAGTTAAAACTAGCTGAAAACAATGACAGTTAAATTCTATATTAGATACCGGCTTCTTATTAAATTCGTTATTAAAAATATATACATACTTAGTTGCAGTCCAATTGCATTTCGTAGAGCACAGACCTTCACAGCACCCAGTGCCGGCAAGTGTGTGTGAGACGCTTTTTCTGCACTTCTGTTCCTTTCTGTTTCTAATGGCCCAAGTGGCCAAATGTAGCAGGGAGGTCATGAACCTTCTAGCACAGCGGATGGGCTGGAAATTTTATTTACTTAACTTTATGCTTAGACTTAGCTCTAAATGCTTTCTGATGAGAAGTTCTGTCTTTTCCTTGAATGATTTCAACTAGTTTCGTTTTATGAAGTCTCCATTCAGTCATGAATATCTTCCCTAAAGTACCTTTGTAAGTCAGTTTTTTAAAAAATTTCTAGTTTACTTGTGACAAACTATAAACTATATTTGAGGTTTTAGGTTAACTGAGAAAGCCATTTT
Organism: Plecturocebus donacophilus; assembly: GCA_004027715.1. NCBI lineage: Eukaryota > Metazoa > Chordata > Mammalia > Primates > Pitheciidae > Plecturocebus > Plecturocebus donacophilus. The sequence continues at coordinate 64,602 of PVKP010003747.1, forward strand.
AACTAATATTGCAGCAAAAATACTGAACAGTTCCAAGAAAGAGGATAAAGTACTTGTCATTCTTGTAATAATACAACTGAATAAGAAACACGTTCTTGTTCCTTTTTAAACTGGAGTTCCCGAGCTTAGGGAAAGCAGGCTTCCGTGCGTTCAGGCAGCCTTGGCCCTGGGCCCCGCTCTCGTGCTTGGCCCTCACCTTGCAGGTCACCCATTCCCTGCCCCCCTCCACCTTCCAGTGTCAGCCCCAGCCTCTTTCTTCCCCTGCTGAGGCCCTCCTGGTGGGGTCCCACCTCGTCCCCTGGCCTCCACTGTTATCTGCTCCGAGTGACGTCCCCAGGGTCCTCTCAGCCGGGCTCCAGGCCATGAGGCTGCGGGTGAGGCACCTCCCTCTGCACGACTTGCTTCGTGTTCTCTGAGCATGGAGCTCACAGCCCTCTGGCCTAGACGTGGGGCACCTGCGGCGGCCCCTGGTTTAGCATTCCCGTAGCATCCACCCAGCTGCTCCTGACACACACCTGGGCCTCATCCTCGATCCCCTTCACTGAATCCACCCTATGTGATGACTTGAATCCTGTGGGTTCTCTCTTGAATGTGTCCCGAATGTGCCCTTTTCTCTCTGCTGCGCATGTGCTAGGTGGCCAGCACGATGTCCCACCAGGACCCCTGCAGCCCCAGTGCACCCACATGCTCGCCCAGAGACCTGTCCTCACCGCCTGCTGCCTGTGCTGTGCAGGACAGAGGCTAAACGAGGAAGCCTCGAGTTCTGGTCTTGGAAATGGCAGCCTGCCCACCACCCACACCTGCCCAGCCTTTCTTCACACAGTACATAAAAGACTCTTTTAAAATACAAGTATTATCCTGTCCTGTTTATGAGTAAAATGATCCCTCACAGTCCTGGTCTTCGAAGGCCCTGGGGCCTGTTCGTGGCAGCCTCTGTCAGTGTGGGCGCAGGTGTTGGAGGCTGGGGGTGTGGCAGGCAGCCTTGGCCCTGTGGGTGTGCATTCGGCCACGTGCTTGGACGCAGGGCTGTAGCAGAGAGCAAAGCAGAAGGTGTAGCATTCCCTGGCCTAAGCTGCTTATTTCAAAATAGGAAAAATCTACATGTGACCAAGGGAAGGCTGGGGAGAGGGAGAGTGAGAGGAGAGGAATAGGAAACAGACCCTGTGGAGGCTTTTGAGGGTCCACTTATTCTGCAGGTGATGGAAGTTAACAGAGGCTCTTTGTCGGGGTTACTAGAATCAGGTTTGTGTGCAGGTAGACAACCCTGAAATTAAAGTGGGTTTCTTGCAGACGGGAGTGTGTGGCCACAGCCCGAGGGAGCTCAGCAGCTGTCCTGTCTGCAGGCATCACAGAGGCTTGGAGAACTGGGAATTGCCTGATGGGACTGGATTCCTAATTCTGTTGTGAGTCAGAAGCCCACAGGTGACTTCCAGGCTGAGGAAGCTGCAGTGCACTGGTGGAGGGAACGTGGCAGGAAGCAAGGGCTGGGGAGAGAAGGAGGAGCCTTTGGAGGCTGATGTCGAAGGCAAGCCTGGCTTTGGCCTGGGGTTGTGTCTGATGCTGGTGAAGATTTTCAGGGCCTCCCTCCCCCAAGTTGCTTATACATGTGGAAGATCCAGTCCTAGAGCAAATACACAGGGGGAAACACAGTCCCTGTCTTCAGGGTACTTTCGGCCTCATCAGGATGGGAGGTTGGCACCGGCAAAAGTATGAACATTCGAATGCTGTGCCGGGGTGCTCAGTCCACGTTGCTGGGTTTCTTGATGTCTGTTACCTGGAAGATGGAATAGAAGAAGACTTTCTCAGACATAACATGCATTTGTAAACTGGAATCTCCTCTCGGCTTACTTCAAGATGCGTTAAAAAATGGACATCATGCTTATAAATCCCCAATCCACAAATTAGTAGTAATGGTATATAAGACTGGGGAAATGTTATTCCTGATGCACAGTGGAAAGAAACAATAAAAAATTACTCTATCTCTAGATGGTAGCTATTTTCGAATTTTCTAAGAAGGTTTCCTGGTTTCATGTTGGCCTTTTTCTGTGGTTTGCCATTATGATGTGGAGAGTGGAATCTTCTGCAAGGGTAACGCACTTATGCACCAACATCCCTTCACTACCCACTGGTGAGCACAGTTGGAAATTCACTCCCAATAGGAGTTTCATGGCAGGCACCTGGTGAGTTGTAGCAGAACTTCATCTTTTAGTTGCAGAATGCTGAAGAAAGAGTCACTCAGGTAGCAAAGATTGGCTTTTCAGGGGCGATTTTATGGAGCTATTAACTCAGAGACACCATTACTTAAATGTAATTTTTATTATTACAATTAAAGACGGATTTGATTTTATGAGATCATGCATTTTTATTTTATGGAAGTTTTATAGTTAAATTCAATTTAAAATATTACTCTATTTAAAATAAAATACAAGCAAGTATGGTATTAAAATCATACCATACTTCTCTTGCAACTGATGTTAAAACTTCCATGCAAGTGATTACTTTGGTAGAAACAAATGTTTCCTGATACAACGAGGCAATGACTCAAGGAAAGCAAACTTGGTTGATTCTGTTTGTGAAGTTACCAGAAGTCTAATTAAATTTATTGTCAGTTTTTTTGTGTGTGAAACATAAAAGTTGATTTCCTCTCAGTTGATTCTCAGAGGAAGGAATTTCTTTGGGTCAAAGGGAGCTCTCATTGTTACTTCGGTGTTTGCACAGTGCAGAGTTGTAAAAGTTGAGACTAGCCACTCCGAATGCCAGCGTCTGGTCCTGACGTTTCACGGAGAGAGGACGGCTTGTGAACCAACTGAGACATGGTTGTGTGACTAAGGTTTCTGTACTCTGATGTTGCCATCCAGGCTGACTTAAGACTTGGGAAGTTTCCATGTGAGTTTTTGGAAGATTTTCAGGTTTTGTTTTTGATGGAGGAAAAGAATGTGAAGGAGTGTTTGCACTAAATAGATTAAGCTGTTAGTAAACATGTGCCCTTTAAATTAACTGATGATAAGGACAAAGAAAGTGCTTTGTCGTCGTCAATGGATTTGTCTGAAGTCACAGAGACAAACAGGTGAAGGGGCAGTCCCTTTTCAACTCCTTAATGGAAAACAGATTAAACTGTGAAACCAGGAGAAGCTGAATTGGATTCTTCCTCACATTTAGTTTGGCAAAAGCTTGCCCTTCTTTCTCTCACTTGCCTTTCTAGCGGGGGAAGCCTGGTTTTTCCAGAGTCAAATTAGCACAGGAGCAAATATTGCTCAGGAATGTGTCCTTTCAAGGTTTTTAGCACTTGTGATAAGTAAGTCCCTGCATGGTAAGTGGCTGGAGACACATCCGTGTGGCAACCCCAGCTTCTCAGCTGGGCTGGAGGATAATCAATCTCACTGTCAGCACTGCTGGACAGAACGCCGTTCAGAGTCAGGGACGATGGGTGGGCCAGGCCCTTACAGGGGCTGTCCTTGAATCTGGAGCTGGCCTCCTGGGAGTGTGCTGCTTTAGTCACTTGCACCTTCCCTAGTTATAAAAAAAAAAAAAAGAAACTAGAAAAAAGAAAGGATAATAGGTTTACAGGGACTTTGCTGGGTCTCTTTTGATCCTGGGAAGAGAAGGCAAAGCCCAGAGGAATCCTAAAGGAGGAGGAATGGAGACCCATGGGAGAGGAGACGGGCTGACCTAGGAGGAGGAGGTGGGCAGGTTCTCTCTTCAGTAGTTTTAGTTTGCAAAATGCGTTTGGGTTTGAACTGGCATATGTCCGAGAAATGTGAGAGCCAGTACGGAAATTTAAGATTGCGCACTGAGTTTCTTCTCCTTTCGGTAGGGTTTTATTATTTTTTTTGAATAGTGACCTCCAGTAACTAAGCAAAGTGAGGGTTGTATTTGCTCTTCAGAGTTGGGGGTTTACCATGAAAGGTTAAATGTGATAATGAAGTATCCTGAGGTGCAGTTTTTAGAGATGGTGTGACGCTTCTCTTAGGAGTCCTCCAAAGCAGGTGCCTCTGCCAAGGAGCCTTACGTGGACACTGGTCGGAGAACCACAGGGGTCTCAGCTGTGAAGGGATTGCGTGGACCGGACAAGCTTGCCATGGTACTTCGGCGTCCATTGCAAAGTCACCAGAATTCTGCAGAAAAGGGCTGTTGTCTTAGCTCTACTTAAACCAGTCAGGCAGCGGGTGATCACAGAGAGTTTAGACCCTGGAAGCTGATGCGCCAGCTGGCGTGGGGGCCTTGGCACATGGACACATGATTTATGTGCCCAGTTCACATGTGTCAGCTGCAGCCCCTTCACTCGAGTGTTGGAAAGCAAGGACCATGTCTTCTTTTGTGGACTCCGGGACTTTTCTAAGCTAAGATTCCTCAGTCCTAGTGTGGGCATATTCATGGGGGGACAGGGGTTATGAGTATGAAATAAGGTAACAACAGGTAAAACACGTTTCAGCGGCATCAAGCTGGGACTTCGTAGAGGCTCACTGAAGATGACCATGCCCTTTTCCCATAATCGGGACTGCTCAGGAACTTTCCCAAGGGCGCTGCTGTTTGACGCTGTCCTCACCTCACTCCTGGACCTGTAGTGGCAAACCAAATTTGACCAATTATGATTTGGTATTGTCCTTACTTCTTAACTCTCCTGACCCAGATTGAGAACCTGAAACCGGCCACCTCTCACTAATGATTCTGTGATTGCCTTGCAATGACCTGTAATGGCGAGGGCACGGGGAGGTCTCCGTGCCCAGAGCAGTCCCCTTTTAACTGCTTAACTGCTGTCTAAGTGACGCTTCTTTTGTCTGTGTGGTCACTGCAAAGACGAGATTCTCCTGTGGCAATATTTACAGCTTTAAATGTGTCATGTGACTTGTACAGGATCCCTGAGCTCTTGTAACTTACTGCTCTGTTTTCCTTTTCTGCAACTCGGTTCTGACCTGGCATTGGAAAATGGACTAGGCTTTTGTACTTTTTGTAGGTTGTGTAACAATCGTACAATGTGAATAGAATAAAATAAATGCATGTGAACTAGAAAGAAAAGGACAAAAAAAAAAAAAAAGGTCTGATAGGCCTGTTCGCTATTAAAGTGCACAGATAATGAGAAGGTGAAGTATCCCAGCCGGGCACGGAGCTCAGCACCTCTTCTGGGCACACAGCAAGGCTCCATTTCCCAGGGCCCCTTTCCACTAGGTGAGGCCAACTGCGTCCTCACCCATGGAGTCTGAGTAGGAGTGATGTGGGCTGCTGCTGGCCTGGCCAGGGACACTTCTCTTGGGCAATCTTTTTTTTAAAAAGAATTGTATAAATTGGCCAGGCATAGTGGCTCGCGGCTGTAATCCCAGAACTTTGGGAGGCCAAGGCAGGCAGATGACAAGATCAAGAGATTGAGACCAGCCTGGCCAACATGGTGAAACCCCATCTCTACTAAAAATACAAAAATTAGCTGGGTGTGGTGGTGTGCACCTGTAGTCCCAGCTACTTGGGAGGCAGAGGCAGGAGAATCACTTGAACTCGGGAGGTGGAGGTCGCAGTGAGCCGAGATCGAGCCTTTGCACTACAGACTGGTGACAGAGTGAGACTCTGTCTCAAAAAAAAAAAAAAGGAATCGTATAAATTTATAGAGTACAGGTGTGGTGGTGTTACATTCATATACTGCGTAGTGGTGAAGTCTGGGTGGTTAGTGGAACCATCATCCAAATAGTGTACAAAGAAGTGATTGAGTCATGTTCAAATGATCCACCTACCTCCTGCCCCCACCCTTCTGAGGCCCCAGTGTCTATCCTCCCACTCTCAGCTACCACGCGGATACTTTCTCTAGTTCCCACATGTGAGTGAGAACATGTAGTATTTGGCTTCTGAGTTGTTTCACTTAAGATAATGACCCCCATATATATGTATATATACCCCATTTTCTAATCCGCTCGTCTGTTGATGGATACTTCGGGTCATTCCATGTCTTTGCTATTGTGAGTAATGCTGCTGTAAACGTGCGAGTGCTGGTATCTTTTTGACATGGTTTCTTTTCCTTTGGATCCATACTCAGTATGATGGTGGGATACTCAAGATGATGATGGGATCGCTGGATTGAATGGCATTTCTACTTTTAGTTCTTTGAGAAATCTCCGTACTGTGTTTTGTTTTTTGAGACAATCTTGCTCTGTTGCCCAGGCTGGAGTACAGTGGTGCAATCTTGCCTCACTGCAACCTCCACCTCCTGGGTTCAAGCAATTCTCGTGCCTCAAACTCCTGAGTAGCTGGGATTACAGGCATGTGCCACCATATCCGGCTAATTTTCGTATTTTTAGTGGAGATAGGGTTTTGCCTTGTTGGCCAGGCTGGTCTCAAATTCCTGGGCTCAAGTGAACCTCTCATCTCCACCTCCCAAATTTCTCGGATTACAGGCACGAACCACCACCCCTGGGCTCCATACTGTATTCCGTAAAGGTTGCACTAATTTACATTCTCACCAACAGTGTATATGCATTCTCTTTTTTTCACATCCTTGCCAACATCTGTTATTTTTGTCTTTTTAGCAATAGCCATTCTGGCTGGTATAAGGTGGTATCTAATTGTGATTTTAATTACAGCCCACCCCTCAATTGCCAGTTATGGGGTGTAGCTCCCCCCAACCCACCCGTCAATTGCCAGTCATGAATGGGGATAGCATTACTCTTATTAGTGATGAACATTTTTTCATCTGCTAGTTGGCCATTTGTATGACTTCTTTTGAAAAAATGTCTATTTATGTCCTTTGTCCACTTTTGAATGGACTTATTTTTGTTGTTGTTTAGTTGTTTGAATTCCGTGTAAATTCTGGGTATCAGTCCCTGGTTGGATGCATTGTTTGCAAATATTTTTCTACCATTCTGCAGGTTATCTGTTTACTCTGTTGATGATTTCTTTTGCTGTGCAGAAGCCTTTTAGTTTAATTAAGTCCCATTTGTCTGTTTTTGCTTTAGTTGTTTTTGCGTTTGAGGTCTTAGGCATGAATTCTTTTCCTTGACCAATGCCTAGAAGAATTTTCCCTAGGTTTTCTTCTAGTATTTTTAGTTTCAGGTCTGCATGTAAGTCTTTAATCCATCTTGAGTTGACTTTTTTTTTTTTTTTTTGAGGCTGCTGTCTCAGCTCACTGCAATCTCTGCCTCCCAGATTCAAACAATTCTCCTGCCTTAGCCTCCTGAGTAGCTGGAATTACAGGCACCTGCCACCAGGCCTGGCTAATTTTTGTATTTTTTTTTTAGTAGAGATGGGGTTTTACCATGTTAGCCAGGCTTGTCCCAAACTCTTGACCCCAAGTGATCCACCCGCCTTGGCCTCCCAAAGTGCTGGGGTTACAGGCGTGGGCTGCCCACCCAGCCTTGAGTTGATTTTGTATGTGGAGAAGGATAGGGTTCGGTTTCTTTTTTCTGCATATGGCAATCCAGTTTTTCTAGCACCGTTTACAGAAAAGAGCATCCTTCCCCAGTGTATGTTTTTGTTGCCTTTGTGAAAAATCAGTTGGCTGTGGATGTATGGCCTTATTTCTGAGTTCTCTATTACGTTCCATTGGCCTATGTGTCCATTTTTATACCAGTACCATGCTGTTTTGGTAACTATAGCCTTATAGTGTAATTTGAAGTCAGGTAATGTAATGCCTCCAGCTTTGTTCTTCTTGCTTAGGATTGCTTTGGCTATTATGTTCTTTGATGGTTCTATATGACTTTTAGGATTGTTTTTTCTAAATCTTGAAAAATGACATTGGTATTTTGTGAGGGATTATAGTTAATCTGTAGATTTCTCGGGGCAGTATGGCCTTTTTAACAATATTAATTCTAACCTCCACGAGCATGGGATGTTTTACCATTTGTTTGTGTCATCTGCAATTTCCTCCATCAGTGTTTTGTAGTTTTCCTTGTAGCAATCTTTCACCTCCTTGGTTAAATGCATTCCTAGGTATTTTGTTTTATTTGTAGCTGTTGTAAATGGGATTATGGGATTGTCTTGGGCAATCCTTTTACTCTTTCCCAGTGTCCAGGTAGATGTTGACACCCTGAGAAACCTTAGAACCACACGTTGATGATGGCAGAGCCTCCATTAGCTTTAGTCTTAAAATAGCAATGTGGGGTGTAGTTCTCCCCAACCACCCTTTAATAGGCAGTCATGTGGCATAACTCTCCCCAACTCACCCCTCAGTTGCCAGTCATGAAGCGTAGCGCCCTGCAGCCCACCCCTCAATTGCCAGTTATCGGGTATAGCTCCCACCAACCCACCCCTCAATTGCCAGTTATGCATGGGGCATAACTCCCCCCAGCTCACCCCTCAATTGCCAGTCATGACACATAACGCCCTGCAGCCCACTCATTTGCCAGTCATGGGGCATAGTACCCCCCAACTTACCCAAGCTCACCCCTCAATTGCCAGTCATGGGACATAGCACCCTGCAGCCCACTCATTTGCCAGTCATGGGGCATAGTACCCCCCAACTTACCCCTCAGTTGCCAGTCATGAGGTGTAGTTTCCCCCAACCCACCCCTCAATTGCCAGTCATAGGGCATAGTACCCCCAATCCACCCCTCAATTTTCAGTCATGGGGTTTAGCTCCCCACAACCCAATCCTTAATTGCCTGTCATGACAGAATATCCACATTGGACTTGTGGTTTCAGAGAAAAATAAAAATTTTGTCTTGTTAAGCTGTTGAAATTTTGAGGATTATTTGTTACAGGTGCTAATACTTTCCTACCTAAAAGAGTAATCCTTATTAAAGGCTGTGGAACCACCGTACCTCAATCACTGAACCAGAAAACAAAGGCAACAACTTTAATATTTCTTTATTCTCATTTCCAGACCAATTCTAAAGCCTGATTTTTAAAAAAACTTTTACCTTTGAGATGATTTAGACTTAAAGAGTTGCAAAATCCTGCAGTACCATATGCCCTTCCCTCAACTTCCTCCAATATTAGTATCTTATATAATCATCATATAGTAATCAAAACTAAGAAATTTACATCGAGAAATACTGTTAATTAAATGACAGAGTTTGTTGGATTTCACTCATTTGGGGACCTGGTAAGACACAGTAGGAATTAAAATGTGAGACTCTTGGGTAGTTTGCATTACAGAAGCAAAATATGGTTTTCACACAATTGGAAGACAACCAGCTGCCTGTAGTGTTATCATCAAAGAAAGACTACTGGGTGGCTCAGAACCACAAGTGTATTGACATGAAACTAGAAGTAACTAGATATGTGAGCCAATTTTTTTTTTTTTTTTTTTTTTTTTGGGACAGGGTCTCACTCTGTCACACAGGCTGGAGTGCGGTGGTGTGATCTCAGCTCACTGCAACCTCCATCTCCCAGGTTCACATGATTCTCTCCCACCTCAGCCTCCCAGGTTGCTGGGACTACAGATGTGTGCCACCATGCCCAGCTAATTTTTATTTTTTGGTAGAAACAGGGTTTCACCATGTTGGCCAGGCTGGTCTCGAACTCCTGACCTGAGGTGATCTACCTGCCTTGGCCTCCCAAAGTGCTGGGATGACAGGCATGGGCCACTGCACCTGGCCCGAGCCTAACTTAATCCCAGAATTAAAGGATACCGTAAGACTGTTCCGAAGGAGGTATGAGGTGGGAACCTTGGTCAAGTCAAGAGAAGAAGCGAAGGACTGAGGATTTCTTGTAAGAGTTTAAATATTTATAAACATTTAGAGTTTTGCATAAATCTATCAATCCAAGCCCAACACATGCGGCCTTGTTGGGTGCGGGCAGCCTGCTGCTCCTCCAGTGACACGTCAGAGGACGCATCGGACTCAGTCTAAGTTGCATGCCCGTTCTTCCTTTTTCATCTAGTGCTGCCATTGCGTAGAAGAGAAAGGCAGAAGGGGTATCTCATGATGGGCGTCTCAAGTCATGACACACAAAGCATCATGGAAGCATAATGACACATGAGAGAAGGCAGGGCAAGACCTTGCTCTCCCACACGGAGTGGGTTGGTCTGATGTCAGGACAAGCCAGGAATCCTGTTGTCTGATTTTGCCCTCTCCCCTGGCTGCTGTCCAGAGCGTGAGGTCCACCCAGCCCTGGAGCTGATGGGGTTGGCAGTACGACAGCTGCGTCCTCTGCATGGACGTGGCGAGTCCTGCAGGCAGCGTTCCATGTGTTCTTCCCATGAGCGGCACTCCTCATCTCTCCCCTCCCTTGGCTCATCCTCGCTCTACCTGTGGGGTGCACACACAGGATGGGTATGTCTTGGGGATGAGGATGGGGAAACAGTCTGTTGTGAGTGGGAAGAGCTGTTCTCCTGTTTCCCCACGTTCCTGGATGTGATGGGGGGAGCACAGGAAAGCAGGAGAGAAGCCCAGGAGGTGCCCACGCTTGGAAGAGGACTTCGTCTGACAGTGCCGCCACGTCTCAGGGCTGCTGTGACGAAGACCACAGACTGTGTGGGGCTGAAGCCACAGAAATTTGTTCTCACAGTTCTGGAGGCTGGAAGTCCAGAATCAAGGTGTCAGCAGGGTTGGTTTCTCCTGGGGCCTCTCTGCATGGCTTGGAGAAGCATCTTTGCCCTGTGTCCTCACAGGGTCATCCCGTTGTGTGTCCGTGTTCAAATCTCCTCTTCTTATGAGGACAGCAGGCAGATTGGCTTAGGCCCCTCCACCCGTGTCCTCATTTTGACTTAATTGCCTCTTTAAAGACCTTATCTTCAAATACAGTCACATTGTAGGGGCAGGACTTCCGCATATGAATTTTGAGAGAGGGTGAACTAGATTCAGCCCATAACATCCCATCATGAATATAATAATCTGTAGGTTTGAGCCACACAGCTCAGTTATGACCAGTTTTAAATACAGTAGAAGACTCTCTTGTCTGCTAGAAAAACACAATGGCCCTTTGGTTCCTGAGCCTTGGACACTGGAACAAACACATAAATCAATACATGCCTTCTACCAAAGTGTTTCCTTTTTATGTGTGTAGTATAAAAAGCCTGACCCAGAGCCACACTCTCAGCATTTTCATTTTTGTCTGAAAACAGCAAAAGGGGAAGGGAAAGAGCATGAGTTCCTGGCCCCAGGTCTGCTGCGGACCAGGTTTATTGCTGTGGACAGTTCCCACTTAATTACTGTTTTGACCTGTAGCTTCCTGTAACCTGGTTATTAATTATGACTGCTCTTCTTACCTCATAGATTTTCATGAGGATTGAATAAGAGTGCAGAGTGAAACCCTTGGCCATTATGGACACTAGTAACTTAGTTTAGCTCTTCAGTTCCATAGATATTTATTGAGAGCTTATTATCTTCCAGGAGGCATTAGGGATATAAAATTGAAGAGAATGGGCCTCGTCTTCAGTACAAGGGAAAGGCAAGGACAAGATGATCTCATACGCAGCTATTTCAAGAAGATAGATACACAGTGTGCTGTCCAAGCATAGAGGGAGGGTACTTAGCCGGACTGAAGGTGGGGCGGTCACGGAAGAATTCTGGCGTCCTCTCATCTAATGGATGTCTCTTGGAAGCATAATTCCTAAATAGTCTTACAAAACAGAGTCAGAAATGCAACTAAGGAAATCAGTCGGCAAATAGAAAATAGTTCAGATATCAGATTTAATGTGTTCAGATATGAAATATTGTTCATAGAAAATCCAAAAGAATCTACAGGTAAACTCTTTGAATTAATAGGTAAAGCTTTCAAGGTTGCAGGATACAAGGTTAATAACTATTTCTATACATGATCATTAAACAATTGGAAATAAAATTTTAATAAATTACCACTAGCATCACAGATATGAAATATCCATGCATAACTGTAGTGAAAAATGAATGAAGCGATCTCTATGCTGAAAATTAGAAAATGTGATAGAAATAAAGAAGAGCTTCATCTGTGGACAGACTTGCCATGCCCATCAACCAGATGTTATTGTAACGATGTTATTTCCAAGAACATCTGTAGATTCAATGCAATTCCAACCAAAATCTCAGCAATATTTTATGGAAATTGATACACTAACAATAAAATTTATATGAAAATAAAAAGGGCCAAGAATAGCAAAGGCAATTTTGAAGAAGAAAAATAGTTTGAAGATGACCCATCTTGTAAACACCCAAAGTTGTCATAGATTAAAATGGCCCAAGTACTTATGAAGGCCACATGTTAAAACACATGTTGTCCAATCTCATTATTTTGCTTACCATTGTTATTTTCCTTATTCTGATCTTATCATTAATTCCATCTATATTAGTTGGCTCAGGGTGACACACCAACGTAGTACAGACTGGGTGGCACAACACATTTATTACAGTTATGGAGGCTGGAAGTCTAAGACCAAGGGGGCAGCAAGGTCAGGTTCTGGTGAGGCCTCTCTCCTTGGGTTGCAGACAGTTATCTTCTGTGTCCTCATGTGGCCTTTTCTCAGTGCTCAGTGGGAGGAGGCGGGGAAGAAAGAGAGAAGGAGAGAGCGAGAGAAAGAGGGAGAGTGTCTCTTTTTATAAGGACACTAATTCTATGGGCTCAGGGCCACACCCTTATAATCTCATTTAACCTTGATTATTTCCCTAGAAGCCTGATCTCCAAATATAGCCACACAGGAGGTTAGGACTTCAACATATGAGTTTTGGAGGTGAGGCAGCATAGGTAGTCAAGGGAATAACCATGTCCTTGAGATGTGGCAACCGTGGGGACCGTACCACCATCATGAAAAGCCCCAGCATTTGCACTGTAGTTAAGCTCACTCAAGCAAAGTTGTCTCCAGTGGGGAACTTCCCTGGTCGAGAGCGTGTGCATTTTCATTTTACCTGTCCTCAGACTGACTCTTTGCTCTTTATAATAGTAAACTATGCACTCCTGGGTGGAGATTTCAGATGTTAATGAGACATGTGACATATGAACAGGCATGTACAGCTACTGCACAGCTGTGCCCAGAGGACTACACAGAACATGCTTCCTAGCAACACCTCTTCCCACTCCCTCGCTGTTTTTTTTTTTTTTTGAGATGGAGTCTCGCTCTGTCATCCAGGCTGGAGTGCAGTGGCACGATCTCTGCTCACTTCAACCTCTGCCTCCTGAGTTCAAGCGATTCTCCTGCCTCAGCCTCCCGAGTAGCTGGGATTACTAAAAATACAAAAAGTAGCCAGGTGTACACCACCATGCCTGGCTAATTTTTGTATTTTTAGCAGAGACAGAGTTTCACCATGTTGGTCAGGCTGGTCTTGAACTCCTGACCTCGTGATCTGCCCGCCTGGGCCTCCCAAAGTGCTGAGATTACAGGCGTGAGCCACCACACCAGGCCTTCCCACCCCTTTTGAATGATCAGGTAAGACTTCCATAAAGAGGCCCAGTAACCGTCAATGCTGTCTTGTCCTCAAGAGGAGCCTGCGCTGAATCCTCTCCAGAGTGTTACTTCCTTGTTTGCACCTAATCCTCAGGGTGCACCTTCTCCCCTGCAGTCAGTGGCTCTGCGCTGCACTGTGTGTCTCTTGTTTACATTCTTTTAATGAAAAAGAAAAGAACTGAGGTCTCATAATCACCATCAACAGAGGCACACAGACATTCCATCCGCATCACCTTCCTCTTCCTTTCTCAGGATCTGCAAACTTATGTTGTACTCCTGGCTTACTAATTTTTCATTTTTTCTCATACATGCATAGAAGGCTAAATATTTCTCTTTGGGTACTATGAGAGCTGTTTCTCCAAATTTTTCATACGTATTGCCTTCATTATCATTTGGTTCAAATTACATTTGTAATTTCCCTGCAAAGTGACATCAGTTGGCTGGGCCACGTATCTCATTCAGCTGTGTGGGTGCAGCAACACGGTGATGAAATGTACTTAAACATCATATTTTAAAGACGACTCCGGAGACCTACTGCCTGGCTTCAAATGCCAGCTGTATTGCGAATAGCTTTTTGATGGGGGGATACTTATATAATTCCTATGTGACTCAGTTGCCTCAGCTCCAAAGTGGGAAAAACAAGGTGTGTATTGCAGTGTGTGTCCATGTGTGCGGTATTTCCACCTGTCCTGGTTTGGGAATTCCTCAAAGTGTTCTCATTTTTGCTTCTTTTGGTCCATGCAGGCTTCAGCGGTTCCAGTCTAAATTTCAAGGTAATTTCTTTGCTTGGAGTTCCTACTGTCTTTGGGCAGTCACCTTCAGGCTCTACACCCTTCTCATGCTGCAGAGATGAGGTTTTACCTCTCCAGACCCTGGGGAGACAGCAAGCGTCTTTCCGCTGCCCCATCCACTGATACGTGGCCTTGTGATTTTGCAGGTCTGCAGAGCTCAGTCAGTCTCCCTGCTCTGGGCACAGGCTGCACATCCAGGATCTGTGTGAGCTGGGTTCCAGTCCAGACTCCTGCCTGGGGCCTCGGGTCACCCGAATGCCACCTGCTGCTGCTTTCACTCTTGGCCTCTGGGGCTTTCTGCTCTTTCTCTTGAGCTCAGCTGGGTCTTTTAAACATGTTTATTTTGAACAGTTTTTCTGTGTGATGGCAGTGCGAGAGGCACTGGTTGCCTCAGTCCAGGCTCCTATATTCTTGGAAACAGGCCACAAAATTCAATCTCACCAGGACTGATGTTCAAGCACAATTTTTAAGTAAATGACATCCCTTTAAGTGGCCTGGAGTGAGTCTGGACTTTAAAAAAAAATTAGTTCAGATGATTCATTCAATTATGCTTTTCCCCAGTGAAATGTTGAACTGTAGCACAATTCTTGGCATGAGCATTCTTCTCTATTCATTTAGGCATGAGCTGCCGCTGGGGGGTGAGCCATCTCCTGCACAGAGCATCAGTCTCACCAGAAGAGGATGGGGCTAGAGAGCTCAGCTGGTAGAGAGTCTCCTCCTCACTGGGCAACTTAGGGTTATAACATTTGCAGGCTCTGTCCACTGTAACTTCGTCCAACACTTTCAGTCTTTATTTCCAGGGACCCTGTTTGAGTCTGTGGGTCTTTCATGTAGCATCTCTGCTTTCTTTAATAAGTTGATTAAACTGAATATCCATTAAGGACCACTTTTTTTTTTTTTTTGTAGCTTAACTAAATTTTGAAGATATCTCAGGAACTCTTTGGGAAGAAATGGATAACTATATAAAACTATATATCTAAGTATATTGAACAATCTCAAGAAAAGTATTATTGGGCACCGAAAATTATTTGAATTCTTTTTCTTCTCTGTTTTGTTGAATTTCATTAGAAGCTTAAATTATAAAAACGAAGCATCTATCTTGCACTTTGGCCGAGTGCCTGGATCTGTTCTAAATTGGATCTTATAAATATTCCATCAAGTCCTATGTAATGGGTTTGCTTTTTCCTGGCAGTTAGCCTGTGTGGATGGCATCTTAAACATTTGTGCCATCTTTGCAAAACTTGACAAAAACATTTCAAACATTAATAGCTTTGTTAATAAATTACTCAGCACCCAAACACTACATTAGTTAAGAAAATTCTTGACACCAGTCCTTCTGCTGTTTTATGTTTGATATTTGGTAGGTGACTGCTAGCCTGTAGAATATCAGTTTAAAGCTGCACCTCAAATGGAAGCACTTAGAAAATGCCTAATGCAAGGTTGCTGAGGCGCTTTCCCAACAAGGAGGGACAACGAGTGAAACCAGGTGGTTGGCTCTGTTTAAGAGCTCATTTCATTCGGAGAGTCTGACTGGGCAGTCTTTTTTTTTTTTTTTTTTAAGAAAGAGTCTCACTTTGTCTCCCAGGCTGGAATGCAATGGCACGATCCTGGCTTACTACAACCTCTGCCTCCTGGGTTCAAGCAATTCTCCTGCCTCCGCACCTCTAAGTAGCTGAGATTACAGGCGCGCACCACCACACCCAGATAATTTTTGTATTTTTAGTAGAGACAGGGTTTCACCATGTTGGCCAGGCTGGTCTCAAACTCTTGACCTCAAGTGATCACCCGCCTTGGCCTCCCAAAGTGTTGGGATTACAGGCATGAGCCACCACACCCAGCCTGGTGGGCATTCTATAGTAGAAAATTCCCTCTGTATGCCAGGAAGGACTCAGTACCTCAAGACCAAGCCATGTGCATTAGTACAGTGTTTATGAATATGTAAATTCACAGATAATTTAAACTATTTGTAAAAGTACTGATAAAAATAACACTCTCATATTGCAGTGTATGTTACATTTTAGCACACTGGAAAATAATAAGCCAGTAAAACATTACTTTGTGCTTCTAGATTAATTTCTTTGGGGAAGACTTTGAAATAAAGATAATTCTGTAATTTGGGGGCTCATATTTGAACTTCTTGTAACTCCATTATTAATTTAAAAGTTTTATCTCTATAATCTTTTTTGGAATTTAGGCTTGTGATTCCCACTCATGTCAAAATCTGCAAAAGACAATGTTTCCAGAGCATTACATATGTGTATGTTTATAGATATGTGTGTGTGTGTGTATGTATATATATATTTGTAGTGGTAATACTAGCTCAATGAATGAGCACACAAGCTTTCACATTTACCTGATATTTGATCTAGTGATAGCTTAGCAGTCATTTGTATGTTAACAAGTGAATATGCATCTGGCCATCGTGCCCTTATATTTTAGGTACATATGGTAGATATTGTAAGCCTGGGGCTGCTTTACATATTTTTACAGTTTCCTACTCTTCTTGCAAACATCTGGATCAATTTGATTGAAGAATATTCAAAGACTACAAGGTGAAATGTTAAAAACCCATTGTTATTTTCTACTAAGTAGGGCAGCGTGCAACCCAAACAAGATTCCAAAGTGAACGGGGTGCAGAGGCTGTTGGAGTATCTGCAGGTGCAGTGAGCAACTCCGGGTTTCTGTGTTTATCAGGATTTGTTATGATCTTCATTCATTTCCTTTATAATAAGAAAATGTTTCCTTTAGAAGAGTGTATTCATTTATATGTTTATACTTCTAACACACTATCAGTTTTATTTTGTATATTGGGGTTCTATGTACATATTTTTTCTCCAAAGAGGGTTCTGCTACTAAAGATATTTAAAAACTGATGCAACGGCAAGAACATGTGTAGGAACTCAGAAGGAGTGAAGTTTGACTTTTGTTTCTAAAACCTACTAGACGTATGGCCTGAGCCAAGTCATGTCATCTCCCAGAGACACAGCTTCTCTGTGGATTGAACATGGGTGGGACCCTACCTACATGAAATAGGTAACGTGGAAACCACTGAGCGTGGTCCCTGACATACCCTTGATGGACACTAAATAGTATTGATTACTGTTAATATTATTGTGATGTGGTAGGATTTTTGGCTTCAAAACAGAAAAATCAAGGGTCAGGAGCTCTGGACAAGTGTGTGGAGGAGTTTGAAAGCTGGCTGGTTGTGAGAAAACATGGTGTTAATTGAAATTTAAATAAGTTTAGGCGTGAAGAGAGGTCACAGACGTGGTGTGGAATGAGGCTAGTTTTATGTACCTTGTGTTTATATTTGATAAATACCATTTGTCTTTTAAATTATGAAACAGTGCTAACGAAGGCAGTGGGAACTTACTGTATTTTGTACTGTCTCTGTGTCCACACTCATATAGTATTGAATCCTACAATAGAGTTGTGTATAGAGTCCATAATTATTACATCATTTTCACCAATTTGGAACTTTGAATTTGCCGGGGAGATGAGAGATTATTTAGAGTGTGTCTGCTCACTTCATAGGTGATGAAAACTGAGGTCAAAGAATTGGGGAGCTTGTGCACAATAATTACCAGCTCCGATCTGCAACCTGGATTTCCTGGTGCTCAGGACAACGCCCACATGGCCGTCCTGGCCTCGTAACCGTCACATACTGGGCCCCCAGGTTGATCTGGTTCCATAAATCCAGGTCCGTCCTCACACTTGGTGTCAAAGTTCCAGATTGTGCATGTCATGACTTTTGGGAATGAAGATTGGGTCCCTGTAGATTAGATTACTTTTAAGACTTTCCTTCACAGAGCATATAATTCTCTGTTAGTGATAACCCAATTTGTGAAGCTGTGGAGTGTGTACTTTTATGCATTTCCTATTTTCCATCACTGTGAACAAGGACAGAAAAAGCAGAGACCAGTCCTTAGAAGGTTGGTGAATGGCAAGGCAGTGAAAGCTGAAGAGTTTACTGATACTAGAGACAATTTCTTCATGGGGAACTGAATATTAGATTAAAATCTATGCTTTTTCTTCTCCCTTTGCAGCTTATATAACCCAGCTCTGGCTGTATGGTAGGCACTTATTAAAAGAAAGCTGGAGATAGATGTAGGTGAAGACAGAATTCAGCATGCTTAGAGTTTTTATTAACTGGTCTATTGATTTATCCACCTGTTCATCAAATTATCATTAAGGGCCTCCTATGTATTACGATCACAATACCTAGCATATAATAGGTGTTTAATCTGTGGTGGATATAATTACTTCTATCATTTTTATAGTAATACAAATACTAATAAAAACAACCCTATGCTGAAAAATGCTGAAGCAGATTAGGTTTCATCTTTGCAGAGCTTAAAATTTGGCAGGAGTACTGTGATCAGTCAGGAAGATAGAAAGCATGTTCATATTTGTAGACACTTACCTGAGTCTTGATGCTTTTAATCCACTCTGGCAATCGCTGCCTTTTAATTGGTGTCTTTAAACCATTTACATGTAAAGTGATTTTTGATCTCGCTGGATTTGTATTTACCATGTTTGTAACTGTTTTCTATTTGTTGAACTTGTCCCCTTCCCCTCTTTACTGAGTTCTCTGGTTTTAATTGAGCATTTTATATGATCTCTCTTTCTCTCTTCTTTTGGCTTATCAGTTGTATTTATATCTAAATATTTTCTTAGTGGTTACACCACAATTTGCAGTATAGATTTACAACTACTTTAAGTTCACTTTCAAATAACATTATGCAGTTCACGAGCAGTGCAGGTAGGTACCTTGTAACGAAGTATCCCCAATCTCTCCTGTCCATCTCTGACAATGTTGCTGTCATTCATTTCACGGATCCATATACTACAATCACCTAATACATTATTACTATTGTTACATTGAAAAAATAGTTACTGATAAAAGATTAAGGGTAAGAAAAAAATGTTTTACCGTCATTTATTCCTTGTCTGATGCTCTTCCTTTCTTTAAGTAGATCAGAGCTTCCGACCTATATTATTTTCTTTTGGTGAGAAAGGGAGCCAGAGGGGGCTGGAGATGGGTAGTCGTCCTCCCGGCAGGTGGTAGGTGAGATAAGTCCCTGGTAAAGTCTTTTCCCTGCAGAGGACTTTGTGATGGAGAATGCTCCGGGTGTTTCAGAATGATTACTTTCCCTTCTCCCTGACTAAAATACAAGGGAATTTTCTTGACTCTCAATTTGAGAACCTGGTGGGGTTTTATTTGAGAACCTGGAGGTAAAACTATGAGAGTGTGGGCCCCCCTAAGGTTGGGCCCCAGGAATTTCTCACTCTCAGGCTGGTCCCTGTGCAGCCTTCTGCAGTCCATCCAAATCACCCTCTAATATTCCTACCAGCTTGCAGCTCTAGCCCTTCAGCCCCAGGTGAGCTGATTCCCGCAGTGATTCTCCACGTTTTCTTTTGTCTCTCAGTTTTCAGAGCAGTGGTTTTCCCCATGACCTCAATGCTTCAATGGATGCATAAAAGGTCCTTGATTTTCAGGTGGTTCAGTTTTTTCCTTATTGTAAGGACGGGAGGGAGAGCTAAGCTTTTTACATATTGGAGTAATAACAGTTACTAAGTGATGAAGGAATTGTTTTAAAGTTCCTCATCTTTATTTTTAATACACTTTAATAATTTTTCTTTTAAAATATTTTCTAAAGCTTTAAGCTAGGAAGTTTGTAAAGCTACCACAAATATTACCATTTTTAAATTTAATTTTTGCAAAAGAAGGGTGTTAATACAATTTTTCTATCAAATACTACCACTTCATTCCAACTCTGGGAGTGTCACTTAAGAACATAATTTTACAGAATAAGTCTCTCTGCACAAAGATAGGCATTGTAGTCATATGTATAGAATGTCTATTGGGATTATTATATAAATAATTTGTCATTTATCTGACACAATATATGCTGTAAATTATCTTTTGTCTGTGATGTCTCGTTAGTCAACTAGGTCTGCGAACTCCTGATGACAAGAAGGCTGACTTACACTCCTTTAAATCTGGTGCCCTCCCAGCCCCACACCTAAAAACTCTGCATTTAAATCCTTTAAATCTGGTGCCCTCCCAGCCCCACACCCGAAAACTCTGCATTTAAATCCTTTAAATCAGGCGCCCCCCGGCCCCACACCTAAAAACTCTGCATTTAAATCCTTTAAATCTGGTGCCCCCCAGCTCCACACCCGAAAACCTCTGCATTTAAATCCTTTAAATCTAGTGCCCTCCCAGCCCCACACCCGAAAACTCTGCATTTAAATCCTTTAAATCTAGCGCCCTCCCAGCCCCACACCCGAAAACCTCTGCACACTTGCATTTTAGTCAACAGAGATTTGCTCCCTCAGCTCTGGACAGTCTGAAGATGAGTAAGAAAGAAATGGCCCTAACCCCCATGGGACTTAGGTTACAATGGAGGAGACCGGCTTTACTCACAAAACTGTATGAACCATTTTTAATTAAGGTGGAATAAGCACCAGGAAGGAAAATAACATTTGCAAAATTTAATAGTGACTTTCCACAGAGGAGGTCTGCAGAGTTCGTTGATTTATCCAGAATGAGCTCTGAGGACATGTTTGTTGTGTAGCAGGTGTCATTTTCAAATTGACCTCAGCCTGACTCACGTTGTCACCACAGGACACAGGTGACATTTTCAGAAACAGACTTTCCTCTCCTGACCAGCGAGTGTTTCAGCCCGTGTGGCAGCCACTGATGTCCCCACAAAATCTGATTTCCATTTTGTAGACTATCAGAAATGTGCTGTGGGTGCAGTGTGGTTTCTATTAGCATTATTAGGGGTTGTGTGGTTGAATTCCACTTCACCCTTCCAGAAAAGTGTCCTCACAGTAAGTGATCCCTGTGAAGCAGAGCACTGGGAACGTGGCTTTGGCATTGTCAAGTGTGGTCGTGATGGTGTAGTTCGCTCCTATTACTGTTAGCATTTGTGTTTTACTGCAAATACTCCAGATCAAAATTATATGGATCTGGAGGTTTTGAAAAATCAAGAAAAAACATGACGTTTTACTTGATTGTATTTCTGACTTTCAAAATTGTACAGCAGTGCAATAAAAATTAGTTTAACTTTACATTTTGCCACTACCGGCGACCAGCCTTGCTAATAGGAGACGTTTGGGAGAACTTCTCATTTTCCCTCTTCCATGCATGTATTGACTTACCCTACAGCTGGGGGTGGGGCACATGCTTCTGCCTCCAACTCATGGCTAGTTTGCAAGGTCCTTTCTGGCTCTTGACCTTTGCAAGTAACAGTCCTCACCACTGAATACTTTTAAAATAGTTTGTAAGCATTGTCATTTGATGTGCTTTTACACCAGTTCTGTTGTGACACAGTTGACTGTTTCTGTGGAGGGGGTTGGCAAGATGTTAGTGTCCCACAGATGAGGAGCCTGAGAATGACTGAAGATGCTCACCAGAAAGTCTTCCATAGAAAATAACTAGGAGACGCTAGGTGTGGTAGCTCACGCCTGTAATCCCAGCATTTTGGGAGGCCGAGGTGGGCAGATCACCTGAGGTCAGGAGTTTAAGACCTGGCTGGCCAACATGGTGAAACCCCTTCTCTGCTAAAAATACAGAAATTAGCCAGGTGTGGTGGCGTGCACCTGAAATCCCAACTACTCAGGAGGCTGAGGCAGGAGAATCACTTGAACCCAGGAGGCGGACTTTGCAGTGAGCTGAGATCGCACCACTGTACTCCAGCCTGGGCGACAGAGAGAGACTCTGTCAAAAAAAAAAAAAGGAAAGCTGAGCTCCAATGTATGTCTGTGAATTTAAGGACTGTGTGTGTGTGTGTGTCTTACCCCATTCCGTCTCATTCCTGCATGGGCCTGCAGTTGGTGCTGGTGAGCAAGCTGGCTGGGAGGCAATGGAGAATGGCAAGGCTTGTGTAGAAGTGGAGAGTCTGTGCTTCACCTAAGGGCACTCAGGATGAAGTTTCAAAATTCTGTGGTAGCTACAAAGCACACCTGCTGGGATATTTTCCTGGGAGCTGCCTTATCTAAAAAGGTCAGAAAGCAGCGACCTGGGCCAAGGCCTCCATGTTCACAGTAGCCAAGATACGGATGTAACCTACCTATCCATCAGTGGATAAAAATGATACGTGGGAGAGAGAGAGACACACCCATATGTGCGTGTGTGCATGCATGTACACACACATACACACAATGGAATATTATTCAGCCATTCAAAGAAGGAAATTCTGTCATTTATGACAACCCGGGTGAGCTTGGGGGACATTAAGTGGAATAAGCTAGGGACAGAAGGACAAATACTGCATATTCTCACTTAGATGTGGCATCTAAAAACGTTGAACTCATAGAAGCAGAGAGAAGAACGATGGTTACCAAGACAAAAATGTTGGTGTTAGCTTGGCTCTTAGAAATGCGAGATACTCACTTAGACCATCACGACGTGGTGAAAATGGGTGAAGACGCTGCGTGCCACAGGGAGAGGCAGCAGGATTGAGAGATGTGTGGGCTTTATAATTTGTTAGAGGATTAAAAACTTACAATTACTGATAGAACATTGCTTAGTAAAGTACCAGTGAGCACTCTCTCCCTCTCCTCCGCTCTCTCTCTACCTGCATTAATACTAAAGTTCCATAGTTTGAGTTCACTACTGTGGGCCTGGCCTTTGGGCCCCGCAGAGAATGCGGTTGTGCACACAGCTGTCTGCCTGGCTCCACATCTTACCTTCCTAATGGATGACCTAAATGTAGAGTTTAATGCAGACAAAGCAGCAGGATGACACACGGTATCAATAAACAGCATACAGAGAATGTGTAAGAAAAGGCTCCTTTTTACAAAGAAGAGATACTGCATTTGGAGGATCCTGTAACTTTACAAGTAAAAGCTGGAGATACAAGAAACAGCAACGTTTTGTGTTAAAACAACACAGAAGTGACTTTTTCTCAGCCTGTTGGGCATCCTCATGTGTGAGTCTTCACATCTCATTGAGTTTTAATTTCTTCTTTTGAGACTATCAGAAAACAGCACGAATGTCTTCCTTGCTTTCTGATTTTCTATCATTTTTCTGCCTTTGCCTTGTTCCCCTGGACTCTCTCCTAAGGCTGGAGGAGCCTACACTGAGGTGCTCCTGCGCCACCCCAGGGCCTCGGCTGTCTGGCTCCATTCTCGCCCTACCTGATGCTTTCTGCCTTCTGCCTTCTGGTCTTTCTTCCTTTCTTCCATCTATACAGGCGTGCTGGGTAGATGCGCCTTCCTCTCCCCTCCTGAGGCCCCTCCAGCTGCAGCACTGTCCCTATGGGCAAACCTCCACAAAGGATTGCTTTCCTTCCTGTCTCCCACAGATGTCTCACCATCCCCAGCCCCCAGCTCCCCTCCCCCTATTCCACAGCTACTGCTCATGGACTAAAAGATGCAAAGTCTACGTTTTCGACTTAGACCGTCTGGGGCTTGCCGCTCACATCCGTGGCTCCTTCCTGGACAGCCTTGCATACCCTGCAGGGTCTCAGACTCATTTCACTCCCTTCGAAACGCTCCCTGATGTTCTTACAGTGAACCCTCTATCCAGCTCCCTGGATTGCTTGTGACGGACACCCGTCCCTCACCACTCACCAGCTGTGACCTTGGGAACTACATTTGGTGCATCTGGGCCTTAGTTTCCCCATTTGTAAAGTGATGATTAAAAATCATCCCCACTTCATAGGGCTACTGTGAAAATTCAGTGTGTTGATGTGCGTAAAGCCTATTGAAGAAGGCTTGGCGTGCTGAAAAGGTTCAGCACGTGGTGTTATATAGCTTTGATTCTGGTTTTACAAAAGTGGGTCATACTATGCGATTTTTTTCCCTGTGAGACAGTCTTGCTCTGTCGCCCAGGCTGGAGTGCAGTGGCACAATCTTGGCTCCCCTGCAGGGTTCAAGTGATCCTTGTGCCTCAGCCATCCAAGTAGCTGAGATTACAATCATGTGCCATCATGTTGGCTAATTTTTGTATTTTTTGTAGAGATGGGGTTTTACCATGTTGGCTAGCAAGGTCTCAAACTCCTGGGCTCAAGCGATCTACCCACCTTGGCCTCCCAAAGTGCTGGGATTACGACCGTGAGCCACCACACCAGGGCTTATGCAATCTTTTTTGATGCAATGTTTTGTGGACCTCTTTTCAGGTCGTGTTACCTATTTTTCAAAACGTTTGTCCAGTGTTGCATAGTGGAGATGCTTGTGAAATGCCCTTCCTGTGTGCCGTTGACACGCTTCTGATTTCCTCCCCATCCTCTGGCCATCCCTGTCTGAGGGTTCTTTGTGGGATCTCTGTTTTGTGTTCCACCTGGAATATTCCTGCTGTTCAGGGTTTTGTTCTAGACCTTCTTCTCTTTTCTCTTTATGCGCTTCCTTGTTTGTGAGCTCATCCCGCCACCCTGATTTAACCTACACCGATGTCTCCAACATCCACATGGCTGGCGGAGCTCTCTCCGCACCTGCCTCTGGTCATCTGGACTCAAACATTTTAAAGGCACTCCAACTTCTGTGCATCACTTTCTCGGAGGCATGACACCTCATCCCTCTGGGTTTCCAGCAGCAATGCAGGAATCACACTTGCTTTTTCTCCCAGTGCCCACCCCAGCCTCCACTGCTCACAGGCATTCCAGCCACCCCGTGGACTCGCCTCTGAACTTGCCACAAGTCCCCCTCATCTTCACTGCCATGGCCTGACCCCTCTCACATGGTGGCTGCCCAGCTGGTCCCTCGCAACCCCTCCTCACCCTGCAGGCACAGAGACCCCCTCCAAAAACTCAGGCCTGTCTTTTCTTTCCTTAAAACTCTTCAAACCTCTGGCACACTGAATGCTCACAGCTCTCGGGCTCTGGCTTCACAGGACCCTCCAGCTTTGTGTTCAGCTGTTTCCTTTCACAGGACTCTCTTCATTTCTCAGTCTCTGGTGGCTGTCACCTCTGGGTCTTCGTGTGTGTTAGTCTCAGACTGGACCCCTCTTCTTCTAGCAAGCAGGGGGCAGATTCTTGGCATCCTTCAGATCCCAAGGTAAATGTCACCTCCTCCAGGAAGCCTTCCTTGGTCTTTCCTTCTCCGTAGGGCAGCTGCCCTTCTGTTTGCCCCTCCTGGTCCCCCCTCCTGGACTTCCCCTAACCCAGTTGTGATCAAGGGGACTTGGTTGCTAGTCTGTTTTGGTCTCATTCACCGTGGTCATCACGTCCTCTGGGCTTAGCACTGTCTGACGCGTTGTGGGACTTACAGTATTTGCTGAGTGGAATCGCTTTTGGAGTTGGGGCTCATTTGCAAAGGCTGTGGCACCTCCTCTGAGGAAGATGCTCGAATGCATATGCTCCCCAGTTACCAGAGACCTTGGTATTCAGACCCCCTGAGCCCAGGCTGTGAACTCCTTTCCTGGGGCGTCACATGATTCTAGGGTACACACACTGCGTGGCAGTTGGCGTGGGTATGTCCTCGGCCCCTCAGCGCTCCATGCCCCTTCAGCACAGAAGCCAAGGATCCAGCGAGGCTTTAAGCACCTGGTGTGTGCCACATCTTGCAGTCACCACGGATGAGATGTGTATTTTTGTTACACCCGTCTTGCAGGTGGAGAGGAGCCTGGGGCATAGAGAGGGCATGTGACTCCAAGGTCACTTGGGTGGCTGTAGGTCAGCCAGGATGGCAGCCAGAGCCCCCCACTCACTCACATGCAGCATTGCCCCCCAGGACACCGAGTGCTGCTCAGTGTGCGTGGTGGTGACGGGTCGCGGCGAAGCCAGGGGTCCGTCTCTGACCAATAGTATTTCTCCTGTACGATGCTGCCAAGGCAG
Organism: Plecturocebus donacophilus; assembly: GCA_004027715.1. Taxonomy (NCBI): domain Eukaryota; kingdom Metazoa; phylum Chordata; class Mammalia; order Primates; family Pitheciidae; genus Plecturocebus; species Plecturocebus donacophilus. Next base: position 90,455 of record PVKP010003747.1, read on the forward strand.
TGTCAGGCACAGGTCGGGCTGTCAGGTGAATATGAGGTTGGGAGGAGAAAGCACTCAGAATGGATGCATGCCCTCCTTTTTTTCCCTGGCAGATGTTCTAAAGAAAAAGAAATTAGGTCTGGGCCAGAGGATGTCCTCAGAGCCTCAGAGGAGGAGCAGCAAAGCAGGGGCCGCAGGAGCAGGACTGTTTGTTCCCGATTCCATGGCTTCTGAACACCATAAAGACTGAGTACATCGAGATGTATAAAAAATACTTCTGACCTTCATTGTCATTTAGAGAGATGTAAAGTTTCTTTTGTTCTGAATTCCCATTTTCTGACATTTTGTCTTTGGTAAGTTAGGTAATGCAGACCGCTCTTCCTACAAATCCGACGTTCTATTATTACCCCATTGTCAGCTCAATGTAGAGCAGTCACCAAAGGGGACAGTGGAGCAAAGGCCGGTCTCTCTCGGCCTCTGTCCAAGGGGTTTAGTTCTGTAAGTGTGAGGACTGTAAGACGGTCTTATTAATAAGGAAGATGAGCTTGGAGGATTGTCTGCTCGCAGCTGTTTACATCTCATTGAGGTTTTAGCTCTTGAAACAGCTCGGCAGACATGGCTGTCTCTACTGACAATTTTGGAAGTTAAGAAAACAAACTGGGTGTGCAAGTGCATGCCTGCGGTCCCAGCTACTCGGGAGGCGAGGCAGGAGGATCGCTTGAACCCAGGAGCTGGAGGTTGCAGCGAGCCAAGATTGCATCACTGCACTCCAGCCTGGGCAACAGAGCAAGACCCTGTGTTTAAGAAAACAAAAAACAAACAAACAAAAAAAACAAACAAACAAAAAAAAAACACAGAGAAGTTAGTTTGTCCCGTTATGAAACAAAGGGAGATAGCAAAAAGGTTAGGAACTGGGTTTTACGGTGCCTTCCCTTTTTATTTAATCTTCCTTAGCCAGTGACTTCCAGAATGTGGCAAGTGGAGAGGCCCAAATTCTAAGATGAATGATTCATATTGTGAGTGTATATACTCAGAAATATTTATAATTGAGATCATTTTACATTCAATAAAATACAGAGATCTGAGGTGCTCAATTTGAGTTTTAACACATGTGTATCCATGTAGCCCTGCCCCAAACAAAATACAGAGCACTTTTATCAACCCAGAAAAGTTCCCCTGTGACCCTTTTTAGTTATTTCTCATTTCCTGCCCTCTAAATCAGGCAACCACTTTCTGAATCCTATTACCATGGATGGATGTTGCCTGTTCCTGGAGTTCATGTACATGGCACAACCCAGCATAGACTCTCTTGGGTCTGACTTCTTTCACCCAGTAATGCATTTGAAATTGATCCCCACAGTCATACACATCTGTAGTTTATTCCTGTTTATTGCTGAATAGTCCTCCGTGGTATATATATGCCACAATTAGACAAATGTGAATGAATTACCTTTGACTTGAGTTTTTCCCCTTGCATTGAACCATTTTGTGTTGTAGGATGGTGCTACGTGAATGAGAAGCACAGTGTGTGCCTTGCTATGCTATGTTCTGTCTGCGCCCGTCACTGCATGATTAATTAACCCAGCCCCACCTCTCCAGACAGATACTGACACCCATCACACACCAGGCACTGGCCTGCACCTTGGAGATGTGGGGTGAAAACGTCCATATTCCTGCCCCTGCAGAGTGGACAGTCAGGTGGGGAAGACGGACAGCAGCGGGAGGAGCTGGCAAACGTGCAGCCTGTGCTGGGTCATTAATGAACATTAGGGAGGAAAGTCAACTTGGAAGGGAGCAGGAAGTAATGGGGGCAGAGTGTGGTTTCAGAGCGAGTAACCGAGGAGAAGCATGGGAGACAGACCTGAAGAGGACAGGGAATTCCATGCGGATATTTTGGGGAAGCACATTCCAGGTGGAGGGGAAGCCAACACAAAGGTCTCAGACAGGAGTAAACCTCAAATTCAAGAGCAATTCAAGAGCAACGTGTGCGTTGGTGTGGGTGTGGTGGGTGTGGCCAGAGTGAGCTCTGGCAGAGGGGGAAGGGTAGACTCTAGGACCCTGTTAGGGACTTGGGTTATTTGCTCGGAAGCTCAATGCCATCTTCCTCTTTGGAGGGGACCAGGCTTTGGTGAACATCTTTTTGTTTGTTAGCCGGAGCCGGGATGTGTTAATTAACCGAGGGGCTTACATCATCTAGGTCCCCCAGGGGGCAATTCTGGAGACTTAGGAGTCACTCATTTGGGTAGATAAGCAAGAAATCAAAGCCAAATAAAACATAGGAGTTTTGAAAACAAAGCAGATTGGTCTTATTGGCACCTCGAGAAGTCTTTCTTAGTACTGGAGAAGGATATTCCTTTAGTGGCTGGCACTGGCTTTAGTTACTGCTCCTGAGTGGAAGTTGCTGGCTCAGTGCGTGGGCAGCACTTCTCTCTCAGGCCGGAGAGGACTCCACGGGATGGGTCTAGAAAGTTCTGGGGAAGCCAGAAGCTTATACGATTTTGGGAACACTTTTAAGTAAAAGGACATAAAATTATGAAGACAAATTACTGGGACTCTCTTGGAGTCTTGGGAAGGATCCCAGGAAAAGATAAGTTCCTTTGCTTGAGGGCGAATGTGTCCTGATGAGGACGGCAAGATGGATCCCTAGGGGGGCTAAAAAGATCTGACTCCTGTTTGTATGACAGTCATTTATAAGCTCTTCTCACTGCCCTAATACAATTTACATTAATGCAAAGTTATGAAACTACTCCTGCCCTTTTTCATTTTCCCTTTCATGTTGCATTTTGTGATGTTTTGCTCCTAAAGGGAAATTTCTAAAAACTAAAAATAAATTTATTGAAGTAAGGTTTACGTAACATAAAATTAACCAATTTGTGTATTTTTATTTAAACATACTCAGTGTATTTCCATCGAGTTTTGTTAATTTCAAATTGTCCCAAATTGTTCCTGTGAACTTTTCACATAACATTTTTTTAATCTTTCACAGCCTTCCCACTCTTCCTCCTGAATCCTCAAAGTGCATTGTATTATTCTTATGCCTTTGCATCCTCATAGCTTAGCTCTCACTTATGAGTGAGAACATATGATGTTTGGTTTTCCATTCCTGAGTTACTTCACTTAGAAGAATGGTCTCCAGCTCCATCCAGGTTGCTGTAAATGCTATTATTTCTTCCCTTTTTATGGCTGAGTAGTATTCCATGTTATATATATAACACATTTTCTTTATCCACTGTTTCACTAATAGGCATTTAGGCTGGTTCCATACTTTTGCAATTGTGACCTGCACTGCTATAAACATTCATGTGTAAGTGTCCTCTTCATATATGACTCTTTTCCTCTGGGTAGATACCCAGTAGTGAAATTGCTGGATCCAGTGGTAGTTCTACCTTTAGTTCTTTTAGGAATCTCCATGCAGTCTTCCATAGTGGTTGTATGAGCAGTGTAAAAGTGTTCCCTTTTTACTATATCCATGCCGACATCTGTTATTTTGTGATTGTTGATCATGGCCATTCTTGCAGGAGTAAGGTGGTATTGCATTGTGCTTTTGATTTGCATTGCCCTGATTATTAGTGAGGCTGAGCATTTTTTCATATGTCTGTTGGCCATTTGTATGTCTTCTTTTGTAAATTGTCTGTTCATGTCCTTTGTCCACTTTTTGAGGGGATTGTTTGTTTTTTTCTTGCTGGTTTGTTTGAGTTCCTTATAGATTCTGGATACTGGTCCTTGCTGGATGCACAGTTTGCAAATATTTTCCCCCACTCTGTGGGCTGTCTGTTTACTATGCTGATTGTTTCCTTTGCTGTGCAGAAGCCTTTTAGTTTAATTAAGTCTCATCTATTTGTTTTTGTTTTTGTTGCATTTGCTTTTGGATTGTTGGTCATGAACTCTTTGCCTAAGCCAATGTCTAGGAGGGTTTTTCTGATGTTATCTTCTAGAATTTTTATGGTTACAGGTCTTAGATTTAAGTCCTTGATCCATCTTGAGTTGATTTTTGTATAAGGCGAGAGATGAGGATCCAGCTTCATTCTTTCACATATGGCTAGCATTATCCCAGCACCACTTGTTGCATAGGGTGTCCTTTCTCCATTTAATGTTCTTGTTTGCTTTGTCAAAGATCAGTTGGCTGTAAATATTTGGCTTTATTTCTCTGTTCTCTATTCTGTTCCATTGGTCTACATGCCTATTTTTATACCAGTACCATACTGTTTTGGTAACTACAGCCTTGTAGTATAGTTTGAAGTCAGGTAATGTGATACCCCTAGATTTGTTCTTTTTGCTTAGTATTGCTTTGGCCATGCAGGGCCTTTTTTCATTCCATGAGGATTTTAGAATTGTTTTTAGTTCTGTGAAGAATGATGATGGGGTTTGATGGGAATTACATTAAATGCTCCACTGAAAAGATACAGAATGGAAGAATGAATAAAAAATCCAGCAACCAAATATCTTCTGTCTGCAAAAAACTCACCTAACACATAAGGATTCGTATGAACTTAAGACAAAGGGGTAGAAAAAGTTATTTCATGCAAATGGAAACCAAATGTGAGCGGGGTTAGCTCTTCTTATATTAGACAAAACAGACTTTAAAGCAAAAACAGTTAAAAAAGACAAAGAGGGACATTATAAAATGATAAAAGAATTGGTCCAACAGGAAAATATCACAATCCTAAATATACATGCACCTAACACTGGAGCTCACAGATTTATAAAACAATTTTACTAGACATAAGAAATGAGATAGAAGGCAAAACAATAATAGGAACTTCAATACTTCACTGACAGCACTAGACAGGTGATTAAGACAGAAAGTCAACAAAGAAACAGTGGGCTTAAACTATACCGTATAACAAGTAGACTTAACAGAACATTCTACCCAAAAACTGCAGGATATGCATTCTTTTCATCAGCACACAGAACATTCTCCAAGACAGATCATGATAGTCCACAAAACAAAAGTCTCAATAAATTTAAGGAAATCAAAATTATACCAAGTACCCCCTCAGACTACAGTGGAATAAAATTGGAAATTAACCTAAACCCAGCAGAAGAAAAGAAATAAAGATCAGAGCAGAACTAAATGAAATTGAAACAAAAATATGCAAAAGATAAGTGAAACAAAGAGCTGGTTATTTCAAAAGTTCAACAAAATTCATAGACCATTAGTAAGATTAACCAAGAAAAGAAGAGAGAAGATCCAAATAAACTCAATTAGAAATGGAATGGTAGCTATTACAACCGATACCACAGAAATACAAAAACTAATTCAAGGCTACTATGAACACCTTTATGCACGTGAACTAGAAAATCTAGAAGAGATGAATACATTTCTGGAAGTACACAACTCTCCTAGATTAAATCTGATCGGACCAATCACAAGTAGTGAGATTGAAACAGTAACAAAGAAATTGCAAAGAAAAAAAGTCCAAGGCCCAATGGATCCACAGCTGAATTCTACCAGGCATTCAAAGAAGAATTGGTACCAATCTTACTGAAATGATTAAAAAAGATAGAGAAAGAGGGAATCCCCCCTAAGTCATTCTGTGAAGCCAGTATCACCCTAATACCAAAACCAGGAAGGGACATAATAAAAAATAAAACTACAGACCAATGTCTCTGATGAGCATAGATGCCAAAATCCTCAACAAAATACTAGCTAACCGAATCCAACAGCATATCAGAAAGATAATCCACCATGATCGAGTGGGTTTTATACTAGGGAGGCAGGTCAAGATATGCAAGTTTAGCATACGCAAGTCAATAAATGTGATACACCACATAAACAGAATTAAAAACAAAAATCGTATGACCATTTCAATAGATGCAGAAAAAGCATTTGACAAAATGTGGCATGACTTTATGGTTAAAACCCTCAGCAAAATTGGCATAGAAAGGACATATCTCAAGGTAATAAAAGCCACCTATGACAGACCTACAACTAGTAGTTTACTGAACGAGGAAAACGTGAAAGCATTCCCTCTGAGAACTGGAACAGGACAAGGATGCTCACTTTATCACCTCTGTTCAATGTAGTACCAGAAGTCCTAGCCAGAGGAATCAGACAAGATAAAGAAATAAAGGGCATCCAAACTGGTAAAGAGGAAGTCAAACTGCCGCTGTTCGCTGATGATATGATCCTATATGTAGAAAACCCTGAAGACTCCTCCAAAAAGCTCCCAAACTTGATAAATGAATTCAGCAAAGTTTCAGGATACAAAATCAATGTACACAAATCAATAGCAGCGCTATACACCAACAGTGACCAAGATGAGAATCAAATAAAGAACTTAACTCCTTTTTTTTTTGAGATGGAGTCTCACTCTGTCACCTGGGCTGGAGTGCAGTGGTGCAATCTTGGCTCACTACAACTGCTGCCTCCTGGGTTCAAGCGATTCTCCTGCCTCAGCCTCCTGGGTATCTGGGATTACAGGAATGCACCACCATGCCCGGCTAATTTTTTATATTTTTAGTAGAGATGGGGTTTCACCATGTTGACCAAGCTAATTTCGCACTCCTGACCTCAAATGATCTGCCCACCTTGGCCTCCCAAAGTGCTAGGATAACAGGCGTGAGTCACCATGCTAACCATCAAGAACTTAACACCTTTTACAACAGCTGCAAAAACTAAAAACAAAAACTTAGGAATATACCTAACTAAGGAGGTAAAGGATCTCTACAAGGAAAACACTTCTCTACAAGGAAAACTACAAAACGCTGCTGAAATAAATCATAGATAGCACAAACAAATGGAAACAAATCCCATGCTTATGGATAGATAGAATCAGTGTTGTAAAAATGACCATAACTGCCAAAAACAATCTACAAATTCAAAATTAACCATTTTAAACTATTTTAAAGCATTCAGTGGCATTTGATACCTTTACAGTGTTATGCAACCACCTCCTCTCTCTAATTCCAGAACATTTAAATCACCCCAATATAAACCCTGTACCTGTTAAGCAATCATCCCAACTGCCCCTAGTCCCTAGAAAACATCAGCCTGTCTTCTGTCTCTTTGGACTTACTCAGGATATTTCATGTAAATGGAATCATATACTATACAGGCTTCTTTCCCTGAGCACATTTTTTCAAGGTTCATCTACATTGTAGCATGGATCAGAACTTCATTCCTTTTTATGGCTGAGTAATATTTCACTGTATGAATATAATACATTTTGTTTATCCATTCATCAGCTGATGGACATTTGGGATTTTCCACCTTTTGGCTTTTGTGGATAGTGTTGCCTAAAGAGCATTTTTGATATTATTTTTTAACTTGATTTCATCTGTGGAGGGAAGCAAGACATTCAGAATGAGCCAACAGATTTATCTTGTACCCTATACCTTCCTATGACGTGGTTTGGCCACTTCCACCTCTCAGATTCAGGGCACTTTCTAAGGAATGAGTGCTAGATGCCACTGACAAAGCCTTTGCTATCTGGTTCTCTAAGTTCAGTGCTGGAGACTGTTGATATTGCAAAGAGTTTTCATGGTAATGTCTATTGCCAATTTCCAAGTACCTCCCACTCTGGCTCCCATCAACCTCAGTAAGATTTTTCTCCTTAACCTTTCCTTGATCCAACCTTTACCTGAGTCTGTTTAATTAACTTCCCAGGTTTCCTGCTGACCAGACATTTTTCATGACAGGAAGGTCCTCTCCTGTCTGTCTCATCCCCAGGGATCCAGCTGCCAGGAATCTCTTTTCTCCACTGACCACTACCTTCAGCCACGCTCTCGCAAATCTTCTCTCTTGTCGGATGACATCTCTGGCAGCTCTTACATCTATTTCAGGTACAATATTAGGATAATCTTTTTCCTCCCCTCCCCCCTCCCTCTCCCCCTCCCCTCCCCACCTGTCCGTCCTTCCCTCCTTCCCTCCTTCCTTCCTTCTTTCCTTCCTTCCCTCCCTCCCTCCCTCCCTTTTTCCTTCCTTCCTTCCTTCCTCCCTGCCTCTCTTTCTCTCTCTCTCTTTCTCCCGTTCTTTCTCGTCTGGCACTCTCACCCAGGCTAGAGTACAGTGGCACAACCTTGGCTCACTGCAACCTTTGCATCCTGGGTTCAAGTGATTCTCCTGTCTCAGCCTCCTGAGTAGCTGGGATTACAGGCAGTCACCATCACACCCAGCTAATTTTTGTATTTTTAGTAGAGTTGGGGTTTCACCATATTGGCCAGGCTGGTCTTGAACTCCTGACCTCAAATGATTTACCCTCCTCAGCCTCCCAAAGTGCTGGGATTATAAGCATGAGCCAATGTGCCTGGTCAGTCTCTTATTTTCAAGAGTTAAAAAGTAGTCCAGCCCGATCTAAGTCAAAATTCCTATTTTGTGTCCACATCAGTCTTTCTTTCCCCAGCTCAGGATGGCTCCCTTTCAAGACACCCTCATCTCTTGGCTGCTACAAACCCACATTTTCTTGTTTTACTTCCTCTCTCTGATTATTCTCAATTTCCTTTAGGAGGCCTCCCCCAATCTGTAGAGACACAAGCCCTCCAGTGTGTAGCTCTCAGGACTTGGTACTGAGCCCTCGGCTTTTGCCTCTCTCTCCCAGGTGACCTGGCCACGCCTCTGCATTGTGTTGTCCATGATTCCCATATTGTTATGGGCCACCCACAACTCCCTCCAGGGGCCCAGGGTATCTATCCCTCTGTCTCCTTGTCATTTTTGAGTAGAGCTATCTCAGAAGCATCTCTAATGTAACATGCCTCCAGCCTAATTATTTGTTTATCACCATTTAAATATATAAAATATTGGTCTTTCCCATCTCAGTAAATATGATCACTATGTATCCTTTTGCTAAATGCAGAAACTGAGAAGACCTGGTTACAGTAAACAGGCAGAAATATCTCATAGGAACTAAAAGTGAAGTCTAGAGGGAAGGAAAAGGCATATGTTACTTTAGGTGTTAACTATGGATCTTCTAGAACATTCTAAGAAAGGAGAATAGAGGATGTTATGTCACCGAAAGCTAAAATGTATCTGCCCTTGAAGTTTTTTTCCCTTAGATCATTTATAGATTATTATTAGAGTGTAAAGAAAAGAGAGAAAATCATAAAGACAACCAAGATTCAGAGGACGCTGAGACAAAGATGTTATATTGAGAGGTGTGAAATGAAAGGGAGCCAGAGGTTTTGCTCGTGGTGCTTGAATTTTATAGGTAATTAATTGTGAAAGGTTTAAGGAATCCCCTTGTAGCGGTAACATACTATGTGCTTACTGTTCTGTAAGGAAAAAAAATAGGACTTGGTAAGAAGGATTTGGTGGTTCCACATACTATTGCATACCTGTCACAAAACTTTGAAATTTCACTTTAATGTGTAGCAATAATTCCTGGAGAATAAGGCCGTAAGGAGGGAAGACCCTGAAAGCATTAGGATTACAAGTGTGGGAAGAGGAGTTCCAGTGAGGGAGGTGGTTGGAGATGGGAAGGATTCGATCGCTTCTAAGGTTATTAAACATGTCTGTGTTGCATAATCTTCCCACCTCTAAGGTTCTTCCTCCTCTGGGCCTGCGTAGAACTTGAACTTGGCCCTGACAGCATTTGCCATGATGTTAGCTGTGATTACTTACCCACTGGATTGAAATCTCTGAATGGCAAGAGTCACGTCTCTCGTACGCCATCATGTCTCAGTACCAGCACAGCCCCAGGGACCTAGTCTCTATCAATATTTGTTGAACAAATAAAACAGTAGTTTAATGACTATTAAATACTAACTAATGTTCAGCGGTAAGAATAATGAAAAATAAACTTAGGTATAGGCTTTCTTTCAAGGAGTTAACCATTTCACTGGAGGAGACAAAAACCAAAAAATAAATTAAGTTTTAAAAGTTGTGTAACAATACAAGCCTGTCTTTAATTAAATACTAAATCTGTGAAGGTGACTGGGCGTGGTGGCTCACACCTGTAATCACAGCATTTAGGGAGGCTGAGGTGGGCAGATCACCTGAGGTTGGAAGTTTGACACCAGCATGGCCAACATGGTGAAACCCTGTCTCTACTAAAAATACAAAAATTAGCCGGGCGTGGTGGCACCTGCCTGTAATCCCAGCTACTCAGGAGGCTGAGGCAGGAGAATCTCTTGAACCCAAGAGGCAAAGGTTGCACTGAGCTGAAATCACACCACTGCACTCCAGCCTGGCTGACAGAGGAAGACTCTGTCTCAAAAAAAAAAAAAAAAAAAAAAAAAAAATTCTAAATATATGAAGGTGACAATACATTCAACAAGATTTCAGAGAAGAGAGTGTTCCACGTACGTGATCATGGTCAGGGCGAGTGTGGGTGCAGACCTGGAAGATCGGGTGGGGTGTGAACGGAGGCAGTCAGTGACCAGATCGTGCTAGCCCTAAGTGTTTGGACTGTAATCTTAGATAAAGAGGATTTGCGGGGATTCTCAAAGTGCCACCTGTCGGAAGAGGAGTCTCCTATTTGTGCATGAGTGGAAGGATCATCGGGAACGCGGCTGTGTGAGTGGGTGCAGGAGTCCCAGTGTGAGGGCCAGCGAGGGGCCGGCGGACCTCGAGAGGGACGGGGTGGAGGGACCTAAGAGAAACACAGCGGGAGCTCGGAGCTGCTTCGAGGCGAGTAAAGAAAGAACAGAGGGGCCGCGAGGCTGCGAGGGGAGTGCGTAGGCTGCCCAGGGACCTAGAGAGAGGGAGGCCGGGAGGGCAGGTTGGTGGGCGTCTGATGATGGTGTTGGGACATAAGCCAGTCGGGGTCATCATGGAGGGGAGGCGAGTGAAGCGGGAAGACTCAGTGTCATGGCAACCCGTAGGGGAGATTTTGGGAAGCACCCATGGGGCGTCCGTCCGCTCAGATGCGTGGGGACTGCAGAGGAATGAAGACTGATCGTGGGATCGGATTTGGTAAGAAAAAGGTTGAGAACTTTAGGGGAGCAGAGTCAGTAGCGTGCTGGGTGCAGGGCCGCCCGAGGAGGCGTTGGCACAGGGAGGCTGGCCCTCAGGGTGTCAGGGAAGAGGCCGAAGTCAAAGGGGGATCCAGGCCCTCCGCTCTCCATGGCTGCGGGAACCACAGGTAACCTGGACACGAAATAGAAAAACGACAGGAATTTAGAGAAAGACCAAGAAGGAAAAGAACACGTGTAAGACGAGCAGGCGTGATCCGATCGGCACGGATCGTGGCACGTGGATCATGGCACGGATCATGCACGGATCACGGCACGTGGTGGGCACTCACGGTACCCACTCGGGGAGGTGTCCCTGGGTGTGTGGAATCTGCCTGTCTCTTCCCCTCGCTTGGTTGACTGGACTTCCTGGAGCCAGCCTCGCTCGTCAAAAGAGAAGTGGGAGACGTGAGGTTGGCAGCTCACTCACGGGACGAGGGGAAGACAGAGCTTCCTGAGCCACGAGCCTCTGCGCGGAGGGAGGGCGCGGGCGCCCGGGTCCTGCAGCCCCGGGAGAGGCGCGAGCGGAGCGGGCCGCTTTGTCCCCTCTGTCCCCGCTACCCTGCGGTCCCCAGCTGTTTGCCACCTTCCCCCCAACCTCTCTCACGCCTTCGCCTTCTCTCCTCCTTCGTTTGAATCAACTCCAGTTTACTCGTATTTTCTCAGTATTGACTGACTTGAAAGTTGAATCTCATTCTCATGGGCGGTAACGCCTTTGGAGTAAGAGATGACGAACAACGGCTTTCAGGTACCCGGCAAGTGGACGCGACTTCTGGAATCCAAGGTCGGTGAAAACTGGCGTATGCAGCATTTGCAGGGTCAGGGAAACAAGAATATGAAGCCATTTGGGGGAAAGTGATGAAGAACAGAAAGAAAACCACGACACCGAAATGGGGCAGATAGAGGAGTCAATCTGAACAGACTTACCAATTTCAATTTCTTCTCCAAATGGCCATCAATACCAGCAGTTGGTGACGTCGTTTTTCTTAAAGCTGTTTCAGTCTCACGTTGTGGAAGATCCACGGTGAGAAAGATATATGTTTGCCTCCTTATAAAAGGTAGACATAGTGAACTCTGAGCTTTTCTTTGTAAGTAATTTTGAGGAAGAGAGGCTTGTGATAATCTTGTGACAATCTGTTCTCCCTGCAGGAGCATGGAAAGGTCTTCTGCATCCTCAGTTCTGGAAACGTTCGCAGCAGTTCTTCAACGGAGCCCTCGCTTCTTCGACCATTTGCTATATTGCCTGTTGGGTTTCAGACTTTTTTCTTTTAATCTGAAAGCGTTTGAGCTTTGAGAAGATTTCGTTTGTTTTTTCTTCATATTCCCTTTTTTTTTTTTTTCTATTCTGTATCTTTTTTCCCCTTTTTTCCTGTCTGTTCTGAAGTGCCTTGAATTGAACCCAAGTGAAAAGACTTAGGATCCTATTTGGTAAAGAAAAAACAAAAACAAACAAATTTGTTTTTTAATGCTTGGTGTTATTTTAAAATTGGGTTCTTTCTGACACAGTCATGTGAAACTTTTTGGCAGTAGCCAGGCTGATTATAATAAGCACATTGAGTAATGATTTTATATCTGATAGATGACTTAATAATAATTACACTGAAGTTGCCATGTAATTAGATGTTTATTTGCCACGTAACTTTTATATTTCATCAAAATGATGCGATTTAAACAGCAAAGATAATTATCTCTTGATTATGAGGACATGACCTGGAACTCTACCTTAATTAGTTCTAGGTTCTGAGGCAATTGCATTGTTGAACCAGATCTTGCTGGGTGAGAGCGCGACTAACTGCATGCAAATCAGTGCTCATGTCCTTGGGAGGCACGATAGAGAACTGTGCACCGTCTCCCCCTGAGACCTGGATGGTGGAGAACCGTGCACAGTCTCCCCCGAGACGCGGAGGATGGAGAACCGTGCACAGTCTCCCCACTGAGACGCGGATGAGTGGACTTCTTACTGCCTCTCCCGAGAAGGCGAGATCGTCCTGGTACTCACTGCTGTGTGCTGGGGGCTTTGTTTGTCTCAGCCATGTTTGCACCGTTCCTCAAAAACATGAGCCCACTGGGTGCCACAGTCCATGAGTCTCCACGCCAGGCCTGGACTGGACAATTCCAGCCTTCCTGCTGATTGCTTTAGGAATCGGAATGTGACCCCACTGGGGCCAATGAAACTTAAGAGAAGTTTCCTGGGGACTGTAAGGAAAGCTCTTCCTCACTTTTTAAAAATAGTTTTATTTTTCCTTAAGTTATTGAGGTACAGGTGCTATTTGGTTACATAAGCTCTTTAGTGGTGATTTGTGAGATCCTGGTGCACCCATCACCCAGCAGTATACACTGCACCACATTTGTTGTCTTTTATTCCTCGCTCCACCCCCACCCTTCCCCCCAAGTCCCCAAAGTCCATTGGATCATTCTTACGCCTTTGCGTCCTCATAGCTTAGCTCCCGCAGAGCAGTGAGAGCATACCATGTTTGGTTTTCCATTTCTGAGTTACCTCACTTAGAATGATAGTCTCCATTCTCACCCAGGTCACTGCAAATGCTGTTCATTCATTCCTTTTTATGGCTGAGTGGTATTCCATCTTATATATACACCAGTTTCTTTATCCTCTCATTGACTGATGCGTGAAGGAGAGTCACGGAAATCTCTCCTTCCACGGGATGAAGAATCACGTAGCCCAGGTCGCTGTTGGGAGCTGGTTACATCCGTGAGAAAGCGGCAGTGGCGCAAAGCCTCACCGTGGGTGGCCAGAGGGAAGGCGGTCACTCGAGCTTGGGGGGTGGCTGCTGAGCCACGGAGTTGCCCTTCGAAGCCCCGAGGACTCTGAACTAGCTCTCGTGTGATCGAATCCATTTTCTTGTTCTCTGAGCCATGCATCCACTCGCTTTCCGTTTCTGGAAGGCAGAGAGACACTAACGGACACGCGCCCAGCCTGTCCTCTGGCGACTCCTGATGTGTGAGACATACCCGGGGTTCTCAGGCCTCTGTATTTGTTCCACTGGCCTGTGCGTGATTTCTGGCCACTTTTACATTTAACTAAACTGTGAGTGGGAAGAGATTTGACACCTTGAAGCCCTCAAATGAACTTCCCGAGGACACTTCGAAAGAGGCGTTTCAAGCAAATTTCACCAGTGGCTGAGGTAGCGCCCATATCGGAGAGCCTAGCTAGGTATGTGCCCATCACTACTGTCAGGATCCATTGTTTTTTTTTTTTTTTTTTTT